>JAIUJM010000001.1:0-163243 GCA_026262225.1 Inosperma sp. D86
GATGGAAGACGGATATGTTTTCACAACTTTTGATGATTCCCACTTCAGGATCTCAGCGTAATTCTGATTTACCATGTTCTCTATTATGGCCAGCATCACATGATCAAGAACCCTGAGAAGGATTATCTGCCCACCAAATGAGTCTGACTCTTCTGTAACACTAGTTACTTGTCTCAAATTCTAACATATGGCTCTATGTACAACTGGCAGAAATTAACAAATGGCAGATATTTGTCAGGTTGTCCCCAGCGAAATGGCCGCTGGAATATCGTTTCTAGCCCTTTAATCCCAATTTTTTTCTCCCTTCAACTAGTGATTAATGATTAAGGATTTGAGAAAGGAGGCTAATGTGTGTAACATTCTCGCAGCAAATTACTGACGGTGAATCAATTACTCAGTATTTCTGGTGTATACGTAGTTGATATGTGTATTGGTTACGACATTTTCTCCTTTTCTATAAATAAATTCTAATATTCTGTGTCAACCAACACCTAGTGGACCCTACTGGTCGGACGCACTAATACTGCTGCATTGTACGTTGTCGAGAAACGAAGCTATGCGGTGAGCAATATTGTCATGAACCTTGCTGGTTGGATGGATATGATCATTCCAAACACTTCCCCCATATTCTTTGAGATCGTCAACTTTGAAACCATACTGCTCAGCATTATCCAGGAGATCGTTAAGGGCTTCGTAAGAAGAAAACAACAGGACTGTTGCCTCTGAATGCGATAATGCAAATGCTTGGACTTCCCTCCTTAAACACTCGTTCCATGTCTTGATTTTTTCCATGACAGTTTCCTCACGAGAATAGGACACTGAAGATAGCTTGAATCAGTATCAGAAATAATGCCAATCAATATGAGTGTGCTTTCCTGCAGGGGATCGGTGGATAGGTGGTACATCTATGAAGAGAAAGTTCTTCGCTCCCGCATTATAAAGATCTTCTTGGGCATTCACCAATACTTTCAGAGTGTTTTCAATTTCCTCGACGAAAAGGTAGCTTTATAGAGCAATTTTGGCATAAATTCTGTTGGAAATACTTCGCGACATACGCGCAATCATTAATTCCGACCCAGGTAACTAAGAATATAGATCAGGGTTTAGTTGGTTATCGTGTTATGTACCCACCAAAAAGTGTTTCTGTCGGAGTCCATTGTGCCCAGTCAGGTTTCTTGCCCATACCAGGGATAAAAAGGCTTCGAATCTGGTGTGCTACATTATGCACTCGATCTCCTCCCCTGGCATAGTCATGGACCAAAAAAGGATCATCGATCCACGCAGCCCGTTCTTCTTCATTCTCAACGGGATAAACTGGTTACACATGTATTAGTGGACATTCTTTGGGTATGACCGTTTCTAGTACCGTCATCGTCGGCATTGTCAGGCATATAGCGTGGTTGGGGACAATACTTCGTGATAAGATGGCCGACCCAATTTGGCTTATTGGGTTCGTTCCAAGTAGATCCAGGGAAATCAACTCCAAGTGGACCTAGCGCATCTGGCCTCTTGTCTTCGTAGTAGTCTTCGACGGAGCTATAGGAGTCTCCACTGGCACAAGAATGATTCTGGTCAGAGAGCACGCTCACCACAACTTACAAATCAACCTACAAAATGACAAGTCTACGGATGGATTTGAATTTCTTCCAGTTTTCGCTAATTCCATAGACCTTCGACATTTGGCAGTGGGTTCCAATTTCCAAAGCAGCAACATGGGCGCTGCTTGAAGGATGATTGACCACGTGCTTCATTTGATCAGCCAGTAAGTATCTGCAAGTTGGTATCTGCCTTACCCTACCTGTCGTCTCAATTATTTTATTACTTAAAGAGAAGAATATCGACCACAGGAGGATATGGACCGTAATTATCAAGCATCCCGGATTTGAGCAAAACCACCAAAGTCGATATGCTTGTCGTCGATAGTAGTTTTGAGGATCCCCTCCTCTAACAACCTTTCGATAGCGTGCCTGTGAACAGATAATGAGCCTTCGCTTAAGACTTACATGTTAAGCGTTGACTCACCACAGATCTAGGGCATCTATTTCAGGAGAAACAGACCCGAGTTCGTTGACAATCTGCAAAAGTGCAACCCCAGTCCCATTTGAGACCCTTTCATCACCATAAGCTTCCATGTACGCTTTTAAGTCTGCCATGCACAAAAGAATTTGCTTCTCCAGTTCCGACAGACCATGATAACCGGGCAACACCGTGTGCCGCCTCGTTGTGTTAGCGCTAAGACTGATGTTTTGCAGAGAAGACATCACGTTCTCCATAGGACAATTGTCCTCCCGGCAGTCAAGATATGGCCGCCAGTCTTCCCTTCGCTGGAACTGAGGTGAATCAAAAGAGAAGATTCATTTGAAGTTTGAACGCACGGGACCTCCCCTCGCATGCCGTAGGGTATCAAAAATAACATGCAATATGTGAAAGTATATTTCATGTGGATCGTAGACAGGGTGCATATGTAACACTTTCACAACGAAAGAGCCACAATTTCTCTTGTGAAGTTGTCCCACAACGACTGCGTACTCGAACGGCCTGTATTATGTAAATAAGAAACAAATCAGAATTATGGTCAGACCACGTACGTAAAAGTGGGATGTCCACTGCCTGTCGCCATACTGTATCCTGTTATGCTGGCCGATCCATCATCGAATCCGTAGGCTACCATTTTCTTTGATAAGAGAATCCGGTTGAGGTAGACATTGGCCACGATTATGAACTAAGATACTAACTGATAAAGGATGGCTACGATGAGGCACTGGAGTATACAATACCTTTCCTAGTAGATGTCCATCAATGAAGAATGACAACCCTGTTTCAACCCTTTTCTCATCTGCAGTCAAGAGCTGTTTAATTGTCAACCTGCGCACGCTATCTTCTGGATTGGTGATCGAATTCTGTGCAGATGTTGTCAGAAGGTTGGATGTGGGACCTCTTTTATGGCACCTGTGTCCATGGCGACTCGAACAAAGATGTTTGGGCCACAAGAGGAGATGGAGAGTTAAGCAGATTCATTAGAAACAGCGTTTAAGGACATCTGGCTATTTCCGAAGTAGGAGATTCCAAGTGGCAAGGAGAATCACTAGTCACTAGTCACTGCTTGAATCAATGAACCTTGGACAACTGTGCACAATCGGAACGGGCCGAGTGGTCCGTTACCAATACTGTATCTATTAATTGCTACTACGCTATTTTGTTTATGATTTGTTCTTCACGTTGTAATTCCTCGAGATACAATCATGGACTGGTTCACCTCCTGGTTGCCAAATCTTCCAACCATTAATACAATACCAGCAGCTATACAACGTCGATTTCTTTCTTTCCTACTCAGGAAGGTCCTTGGTCGATTCCTGAAGCCTGAACAGTTGGACTATCATCAAATTGATTCGCAAATTGGTTCGGGTTATGTCCAGGTCAACCAACTCGAATTAAACCGAGAGGTGCGTCGATATTTCCTTCGGTAGCAATCCTTAATCACACATTCTAGACGATAAACGCTTACCTTAACGGCTATCCCGTGTCATTGAGAGAAGGATCTGTGTCTGCCGTCAAAGTCCGTGTTCCGTGGCCCAATCCATTAGCTGCTGCTGTTGGGCTCTCTTTAACCTCTATTGACCTAATTTTCGACGTCGTCCCATCAAAGAATCAAGCAAGTCCAGATGTTGACCTTGCGGAGTCGGTTGCTTCCGTTGCAGACTCGTTTCTCCATGAGGAGCTAACTCCTAAAGAAGAGGAAACGATGTGGCGGTCTTTCCAACGGCATGAATCTCAGCCATTCCATGATCAGGAAAGCCAATACATACCTGGAGGGCTAGGCGCGTCGATGACCCCAGAGGATACTCCTATTAAATTTGATTATGAACCCGCTGGCGTTTCGATTTTCGCTACCCTCATTGAGAATCTTCTGGCCAGATTCGAGTTTGACATCCGAGACCTCAAGATTACCTTGGTCCATCCTAATAACATGGGTTTAACCATATCTTTTGATGAGATAAGATACAACACGGAGGCGAAGTCGAGTTCTTTGGATATGTCGTTAGGTTTATCCGAGGGAGAGCGCCGGACCTTATCATTTGTAGGGTTTTCACTGTCATCCACTCGATTGGATGCACTTAAAGATCCACGTACTGTGAGACTCACCTCTTCGGGTGGTTCCTCTCAGATGGGAAGCCCTACCAGTTCCCGTGCGTCGTTAGCGTCTTCACTTGATGAAGAGACCCAATTAGCCATGACTCAATCACTAGCATTCCTACCCCCTCGACCAGGTTCACCTGCCGACTCTGTTGCCGGCAGCATGTATCAGAGTGCTCTTTCTATGACTTCCACTGTCCATGACATTTCCTCCAACACTCGCCATCCTCTTTCGCATGCATCTGTTTCTGGACTGCAAAGTCAGGCAGAGACATTACTATCTTTTGGTTCTCGGTCGATCATAGTCCAGATTACAACACCATCACCTGGTAGTTCAGTCGCGGACGGTGGTTCAAAGGGGACAAAAACATCTCGCGCAGAAGAACTGCATGTTGCGGTGTCCATGAACATTGTAGCATGTGTTATAAAACCATGGCAAATAAATGGTTTATCACGTCTTATTCAAGTTTTGGCTCCTCCGAACACTAAGAATACCAGTTTGGTATCGTCGCCTTCTGGTACACCACATTTACCACCTTTGAAGGTGACGATCTGTGCACAGGGCTTCATTCTTCTGCTCGATCACAATATAGTTGCCGAGGATGGGGCCACTCATTTAGCCGATTTCTTTGATAGGCCCTTGGTTCCACCTAAATGGGACCACGGCTATATTCGCATCCAACTCGACACTCTGTTAGGGTCTATCGCGATTCGCACAGCTTGGCAGGGAGCCAAAGATTCGACAGCAATCACAGAAACAGATGTCACGGTCGCGGACCTGTCCGTCCTTTCTTTCACGCCCAATGCCCACCACAACGAAAATTTGCATGAAATTACCGCTTTCCCTTTGATTGTGACCGATCGTTATCTTCCCACACAGTATTCCAGCCAACATGTGCAGCCTGAGAGTGGCATCACCCACCCACTCCTGCCATCTTTTGACGTTCTGGACTGGACAGAGGAAAGATCCCGAAATCTGGGCAGTCGGCTCTCACATTGGCGGAGCCGGTCTACGACGTCAGAATCTATATCCAGCCATCCAGCCATTCATATTCGAAGTAACAGCCGCGTAACTTTGGCTCAGTTTGTTGAGAACGAGGTGGAAATCCGAGTGGTGCCACTCCACGTTCGCATCGATTTGGAAAACCTTATTCAGGCTGGTGGGGTTCTGTCGTTCTTTGATGGACTGCTGCTACTCAATTTCGATCTCGATGACAAGACCTCCATTTACTCTGACGACACGATCGATGGCTCTCCGCGTACAGATCCGCCGGAAGAATTAGAATCACCATTCGGTGAACCTGTATTCAATCATAAGTCTGCATTGGAAGGAGCACCTGATGTGCGAGTTGCCGCCGTAGGTTTTCTTTGGTCAGGACCTGTCGTTATCCTTACATTTTTACCAGAAACTTTCTCGATTCCGACTGTCAATTATCATCCCAGTGCTAAGGTGCTCCTTCCGATGCCCCTCTCCTCCAGACTGTCATCAAAGGTCAGGAATCGTGGTTGCAGACATCCATGACATCATCACAACTACTGGGTCTGCACCATCTAAACGTTCAACCAAGTTCACAAGCCTGGACTATTCTCCGCTGTGGCCCGGCGAAATATCTAATGAAATTGTCCAGTGGAAAATTCAATTCCGCAGAGCAGTTCTTGCTTCCTGCACGATTGGGACGAAGTCGACAACAGCATTTGCATCAATTGGGGGTCTCAGGGATGTTGAGGATACTCAAAACCAGTTTGCACCTTTGCAACCCTGCATTCATGTGATGCAGCCAAATGCAGGTTCACACGGGAAGTCTCCATTGAGGGCTGTAAGCGTCGACATTCCAGCTATTTATGCAGATCTATCAAAGGCTCATGTTGAAGCTCTACAATATTTTGCCGACGACGTCACGCAATTTTTCGAGCGCATGTCTGGTGGTACTGGGCAGGCTCAGTATAATGCCGAAGTTGTTAGTTGGGAGACAAGTCTCATCGGAAGCCGTTTCTTTGCGAAATCTCGTGGTGAAAGTCTCGACAGTAGTATGGTGGAAACTTCAGAGTCGGTAGCAAAATTAACTATCACGGAAGGTGAGCACAACGGATTTGGTGTCATGTCTGGTGATTTGAATGAGTTTAGCTTTCTTCCGAATTGCTGTCCCGCGTCGAGATGACGATTTGAAACCTCGCCCATTCGACCTCAAAGTCTTGGACCTCGACATATTGCTCGAGGTCAATCCGAATGGAAAGGTAATTATAAAGCCGTCGTTTCCGTCAGTTTTCTTAACTAACTCCTTCGTTGTTGCAGCAACAAACTGTCTTGACTCTTGGCGCTCTAAACTTCTCTGTCCTCGACACAACCAAAGGAGGAACTGAGAAGATATTTTTACGTTTGACTGCCCCACATTCATTGGTGTGTACCTCCTTGCACTTAAGAACTAGAATTGAAAGTCCTCTTACGGTTTTAATAGGCTACCTCGCCGAAATCAATCATTAAACTTAGATATTCTACTTCAACAGCTTCAGAACCCCATACTAAGGAGACTAGGGTTAAGTTGACTATGTGTGGTTTTACATACTCGTTCTTCCCTGACCTCAATTGGGTTTATGATCTCCTTGAGTTTGCAAAGAGTCCTCCAGGAGTACGTCTTTCTGTTTCATGCCATTATAATATTCCATCCCGCTTTACAGACGTTTGAATCCGTACTACCAAGCGATCGGACAAGAGTATCCGTCAAATTTGTTGACGGGGCAATGCGATTGTTTGCTCCAAATAGTCTGGGCAGTCTTGTAATACACCTGCAAGAAATGGACTTTTCTACTGATGTGGTTGGCGACTCTCGTGATTCCTCTTTTCATATTAATGCGTCCTCACTCTCCTTGCTTGTATTGGATAACTGTGACCAGCAAGACACAGCGATTGAGTCCAAACATGGTCTCAGAGGCGTTGCAATCTGGGTGGTGTGATGCTTTAATCAATTCCATACCGTCCTTGGCTTATTCTTTGCAGGCTTCTGGATACGCCCTCTTCCTCGATGTGCCCGACTTAGATATGTTTGTTGTCCACCACTTGAATACATCTCCAGAATGGAAGGTTTGCATAGTGTTAAACCCTGTAATATTATATTCTCACTCTTGTTTAGGTGGATGTTCATAGGATCTCATCCCGCCTACACATATGTGCCGACACACTGAGTGTAGTCACTTCCTTTTTCTCAGATTTGGGAACGCTCTGGGTGTCTTCAGAGGGGGAAATGTCAGACATTTTGTTCAAGGTCAACTCCTTTTAACTTATTCGGTCCAACAGGGTAGAACTCCCAGGTCATATCTCTTCCGTATTCACCTCAGTTGGAATTCTTGATGCCAACCTCATGTGTACGCCCTAACTTTTGACCCCTCACGAAACGACCCACCTCCCTATTTTAGCGTCTGTGGAAGATTTGACCTTCAAAAGGATGCCTGAGATTGGACCTGCTCCAGACATGATTAATGACGATCTGCCGACAAACATGTACTACCTTGATGACTCTTTTGGTGCAGCTGCAGGACTTCGTGAAATCCGTGACGAAGACTTACAAGGTTTTGACGATGAGGACATCCCTGTGCAAAACTTAGATGATCCAAACATAATTTCAAGAGTAGGGGGGGAGACAATCAAAATTTTTGATCCTAAAGGTCTGGACGAAGTTGAAGATTATTTCCTTACCATCACTCCAGAGGTCGTCAATCGATCTTCAGGGTACGCTGCCTTTATGATGTCTGTTTTCGTCCTGAGATGATTTTTTCAGTCTTGGTGATCCAAGAGTTAGTGTTCGGGTGTTTGACGGCAACTTCACCGTCTTTTTATATGACGGATATGATTGGTTGAAGACTCGCAAGACTATTGAAGAGGAGGTCAAAGAAATGCGCAAGCGTCTTGCTAAGATTAGGCAATTAGTTGCGGACGGCCATGCTGAGGACTCTTCTCTTGATGACACAAGTACCCTTCTCTTCAATTCCATTCATATCGGCTTGGATGACGATGAAGGTGCCTTGGGGGAGCCTGCCGCTTTGCTTGCTGCGATCGATAGAGAGTTAAAGGATGATAGCAGCGAGACAGCATCATGGCAGTCGCTACCGACATTCAACACCAGCAAACAGCCTCGGATCTCACCAATTCGTGTCCATGGAAAACGATTGACGAGGTCAAGAGGGCCATGTATAGAGTTCTGCCTGCAAGGCCTTCGTGCGGAGTTTGACAAATTCTACGATGATGACCCACTTGTGTCAAGAACGTTTGTCACTGTTCGGGATGCAGAAATATTGGATCATATCAAGACCTCGACTTGGAAGAAGTTCTTAACTCCATTGAAGTCTGATTCAAAAGGAAATGTACGAGAAACAGAATCGGACATGCTAAGGGTGGAACTCAGGGGTGTACGAACTGTCCCTGGCCATTCATCATCAGAAGCCCGAATGAAGGTTAATGGTGATTTATTTCAAAACATTGTTGTGCTAACTTGCCAACTCCCAGGCTAAGATACTCCCTCTCCGGCTTTACGTTGACCAAGATGCTGTCGATTTCATGAAGAAGTTCTTTAGCTTTAAGGACCCAACGGCATCAAGTGACGAGTCTTCTGCCTCCCAAGAAGCCTATATCCGTAAGTAACACTGTGACGAAGACGATCTTTTTTTAACGCACTCCAAGAGCACGCAGAGATCTTCCCAGTCGATCTGAAGCTTGACTATAAGCCTCGTCGTGTGGACTACAAAGCTCTCAAGCAAGGCAGGACCATTGAGCTGATGAATTTTTTCCACTTTGACGGGGCCGAAATGACGTTGCGGCACATCACGCTAGCTGGTGTTAGTTGAAAATTACAAATTGCGTGCAGAAATAACTAATGTATTGTCTAGATCACCGGATGGGGCCGATTATTTGAGATGCTGAACGACTTATGGACGCCAGATGTCAAAGCAACCCAATTGGCGGAAGTCATATCTGGGGTGGCACCTATACGCTCAGTTGTGAACGTTGGTTCTGGAGTGGCCGATCTCATCCTTTTGCCTATCTCGCAATACAAGAAAGATGGTCGGATTGTCCGCGGTGTCCAGAAAGGAGCCAAAGCCTTTGTCAAATCTACTGCAATCGAAGCCATCAAGATGGGGGCGAAACTGGCGACAGGGACACAGGTCATACTGGAGCAAGCTGAAGGCATCCTTGGAGGCAACTTTGAAGCACCCATAACTGTTGAACCTCTACAGTCGGGAGAAGACTTTGTTTTCGAAAATGATGAGAGTGAAGAAGATTTGAGATCGAAGTACGCCCAGCAACCTGCTGATATCAAAGAGGGAGTTCAGTCCGCCTACAAGAGTTTGAAAAAGAATCTTAGCTCTGCAGCACAAACTATTTTGGCCGTGCCTATGGAAGTTTATGAACGATCTGGAAATGAAGTGAGTTTTAGCCACTGTCACTTTCTGTTTCTACTGACGTTTTTCTTAGGGCCCGGTGCGATCGGTAATTCGAGCTGTACCGATTGCTGTCTTGAAGCCTATGATAGGGGCAAGCGAGGCAATCAGCAAGACACTTCAAGGTCTTCATAATACCTTAGACCCAAACGTCCGCCATGAGAACGAAGCCAAATACAAGCATTGACATTTACTTCTTAACAATCTTTTTGTCACCAATTGTATTTTAGCGGCACATTTGTACATCCCTTCATGAATGGTTACAACAAAGCATATTGATGATACTTTCGAGAGAAAGTGAGAAAAGGACACTAGTCCACCTCCATTGTCATTGAGCGCCCCTCTCCCGCAAGAAGTACACTTTTTGCCTTGACCGGGACTTTAATTTTCTCTTTCTGTGCCTCTGATGATATTGGTTCGCGGAGTTTCACTGATGACTTGATCGTTTCCAGCGTCTTCTTCCGGTGGGCTTGTTGTCGTTCCTTGCTTGCAGCCATTCTGAAGATCAAGCTAAGAAAATGGAGATAAGAAAGCAGCCATATTATTATACCTGTGCTTGAAAAATGCCCTTTCTCTACGAGCTTTGATTTCTCCAATTCTCTTCATAGCCTTGACGGTTGTCTGAATAAGTTCTCTATCGTATCTCACTGGTACATTTCTCCGTTTCTCGAAATCAATCGTCGAGTCCTAGAAAGTGATCGAATTATATCGCTTGGAAAAGCATGATCTTTCTTACGATGGTCATCTCTTTTCCAGCCGCTTTTCTAAATGCTTTTGTCCACCTCACTTTGCGTGGGTTACGCTTCATCCTACAGAATGGAATGTTATTTGAGAAAGCCAGACAGATATCTTCCATAAAACCGACTTGAAATTTTTATGACACCTTGAGAGGACAACTTTAGTGAATGAATTCTTGACTTCATGATAAACTGCGCACTTTGACGTACAGAACCGGAAAACTTTGGCATCGTTGCGCACAAACGCAGTACCTAGGGGCTTTATAGTGAAAATTTTGAGAACAAAGCCCCAACGACACTCACCATGTCCTGGGTATACATTTGTTGAGCAAAAGTAACACTTTTCGATTCTCATTGTCAAATATTGTCCTCTGGACCTGTTGAGGCTGAAAGCGAACCAACGTAGGCTGACGTGCCGGCGATGGCCGAGCTATCCCATGGAAGCTTTCTTTTCGTTTGTCCTGCCCTATTATTTCTTTTGTCCAAACAATTCGCTGCTGCAGCGCTGCTAAGCTAAGCTAAGCTAATGTGCATACACTACACACCAAGGGGTGTCATAGTTTACTCTGGTAATGAGTCCTTTGTAAGAAAGCCATCGAGGGACAATGCTCTGGCCTCTGAGAAGATGTAGAGTGTGTTACGTAATGACATGACGATTCCTGTCGGCGAGCCAAGACAAGACTCACTTCCGACTCATCCAGTGCCACCTAGTCTTGACCCGTTAACCTTGTTAAACACCCCAGGATGATGCAGTACGCATCTCAGGGGGTGCGGAATGTTGCCAGGAAAGGGTCCAGTGCCCTTGTTCACCACAGTGGCCACAATGGACCTGGAGGTGCCACAACCGCGAATACGACGTCTAGGTCAATATACATATCTAGCAATGCCAGGGGGGCAGCACGACTCGTGACGCAAGCACCAGCGCCAATTAACACTCTTGAGGCTATCCGACCTCGCAATCCACCACACCAATTGTTTTCCATCTCAAAGAACTTCTTGCAAAGGCTCTTCACTGGTCTTACTACTCCTGGATTTCCAGTCCCATCTCATTTGGCTCAAGGACCTTACATTGGCACACGGACATTCCACAATGCGGCCCTTCGTGGAAATCCGATTCAAAATGGGCTCTCTTTTGCTGCTCGCGCATCGCTCAAAAACAATGCCATGCGTCGTCAAGCTTCAATGTTTCTTCCCCGCGCCCCAGCCCCAGCCCCTCCTCCCTATGGAGGAATTACACAAGTTGGATTTGGAACAGCTCGAAATTTCTGCACTGGACGACCGATTTTCCAGCAATTGGCCGAGAACGTTCCCATCGCTGCAAGAACCCTCTATGAAGCTGATGTGGATCTGAATAAGAGAAAAGACCAAAAACGCATGCGCTTAATGGCTTCCAAGAAGCCCACAATTACTAAGAAATCGAAGGAGATGCTCAAGCCCATCCAATCACATATGGACAGACCTGAAATCAGGAAGGAACGGGATGATCATGCCGTTGAGTTCGAGCAAGAGCTCAATCACTACTTCCCAGCAGCGGAAATCCGACCCGTCACCTCTTACCTCTTGATTCCTCTTACTCCAACACCAACTTCGAGGATGCCATTGCCGGATGACCTTGGAGAAATTGACGGGCCTCATCTTCTCCCTCCGCGATCGTATCTATCATCCCTGTATTCCTCTCATTCTACACATGCCTTGCGGGTGTCGACCATCTTTACCCGCCTTGACCAAGCGCAAGTTTGGTCGCGTGGTGTCCGTTGTTCAGCTTACTCGCTTCGGCTGAACCACAATGACGCAACACCCAAGGATGAAGATGTCGGATCGGGTGATCGCGTTTGCACCATTCTTAAATTGACATTTAATGGTTGGACGAAGTCTGAAGTGAGGGGTGCTATTGGAGAAAGTGGTACTGGATGGTGTGTTCTCAAAGAAGTTTGGCATGACGGAGATATATCCGATGAAGATTCGTTATCTTCAAGTACTTCTCCGGAGAGAGGCCAATTCCTTGACAGTTCTGGTTTTGACGGCCCTGCACTGATTGATCCAGCCCAGTCTTTCGTGCTTCCCACTCTGGACTTCTCCTCAAGCTTCCTTTCATCTGTTTCGCAATCTCCAGAGCCTATCTACAATGAAAACACAAACACTGCTATTCCGGACGGAATGGAAAGCGATGCATGGACTGATGATTCTGACTCTTCGTTCTCTGAGGGGACATTGTCATCTTCGAACCTATCCGACCTCATCATTGAACCACCTTCGACTAATGGTTGGTTTGGATGGAACTATTCGTTGGAGCCAGGTGGTACATTTAGTTCCCAATTTGTAGATGCCAGGGACCACTCCGGTGTTGGACCTGTCTGGTATTGAATCTCAAGAAGCTAAGTTTCATAATTTTTGTGGGCTATTTTCTATTTGTTGTATCTACATAAGAAATATTACAACTCTGAGCCATATTCAATTTGTCCACCTTTCATCGTTTCCCTATACATGAGGCGGTCGCCGGGCTATGGCGAGGCACTCTGCTTGGAGTCCATCAAGCCATATAACCTCTATCCCTGCATCCTGCAGCTTCTGAGCGCCCTCACACTTCACAAAATCAGGAGGCTCTCCAACGCCAATAATACACCGTTTGATTTTTGCTGCGATGAGTACGTCTGCGCATGGTTGAAGCCCCGATAATCGCACAGAACAGGGTTCAAGAGTCGTGTACACATCGGCGTACGTCAACGCATCCTCCAATGAAATGACAGGGTGACCGGGCAGCAATTGAGACAACTGCTCCGCAGACAAATTTTTGGCTTTCGTTATTGCGTTTGCTTCTGCATGCGTATTTCCTGGTAGTTCTCGGGAATAACCCGTTGTGATGACAGAGATGGTGTTGGGTAAGCGTATCGCAAGAACGCATCCTACGTTAAAGGCAAGCGCTACAGGGGTACATTTTTCTGCCTCAGCAAGCGCGCTTTTCATAAAGGGCTATGATGTTCCTGATAAGAAAGTCTAGCAACGAGAAACATAATAATTCACCAGATGATCGTCCATTGCAAAGCAATGTCCTTACGTAAGCCAGTATGAAGGCCTCTTGAAATTCAACAAACGTTTTGAACAGTGACATTCACTACCATCTTCCACATGAGTTCCCCAACAAATGAAATCACGGTCAAGAGGCGTGTTGAAGACGCCGACGATCCTATGCAGGGGTCTGGTCAGGAGGATGAGGGCCAGGGCGAAGACGTCGGGATGGATGGTGTCACTGACGATAGCTCGGAAGAGGAAGACGACGATGAGGAAGAGGAAAAAGAGGTTCGGGAGGGATTTATAGTGGATGAGGATGAGGAAGAAGAGGAAGAAGATGAGAGTCTCCGAAAACGCCGCAAAAGGCGAAAAAGACATCACCGTCGCAGTAAGTCCTGCAAAGTCCATCTGCTGGAAAGTGACCTTAGCACTTTGTTTCAGAAGAAGAGATTCTCGAAGAAGATGACTTGGACCTCTTAGAAGAGAATACAGGAGGCATCTTCAAAAAGAGCCGGAGTCGTTTGTCTAGGCTACGGCATCGGGAATCCCAATCTCCTCCTATTTCGTCTTCCAAGAGACGACATGTAGTTGAGTCTTCGGATGATGACCTCGATACTGGTGAACGACCTCGCATGCCTGACGATATAAGCAAAATTTGGGACGACGACCGCCGGGTCGAAGATGAAGATGAAGACATGGATGACTTCATCGAGTACAGTGACGAAGAAGCCGGAGCTTTGAATGAAGAAGCACGGGAGGCTCGAAGGGAGGAGAAGCGGAAAGAAATTCGTCGCAAGCGAGCTCAGGTACGCCCTGAACTCGTTGGAATTGACGCGAAGTAAGTTTTTCCTGCCTGAGTGAGGCTTCGAATAATTGAAGTTTATTGTTAGTGCCTGGGATGAAATTCATGAGGTCTTTGGAGATGGACATGAATATGACTGGGCTCTTGCAGGAGATGACGAAGCCGAATTTGAAGAGGAGCAGATTAAATCCGAGATGAAATACCAAGACGTATGTGCAATTATCGTCTCATATTTAGGCTCATGCGCCTCCGCAGGTATTCGAGCCTTCTGAAATTCAACGGCGAAAGCTTACAGATGACGATGACCTAATCCGTGCCATGGATACTCCTGAGCGCATGCAGTTGGTTACCTCCTCCCTTTCGCAGACCTGCACTTTGTCTCTCCATGCCCAGCTGATGGAGGAAGACCTTGGAGGTGCTGCTATGTGGGTGACTCAACGGTTATCGCACCAAAAGAGTGATTTCTTCGCTCAGGACGGCCTATATCTCCATCTCAACGGCCCTCTTGTCATGGCAGTCACCTTCGTTCTGCGACAACTTTTCATCGAAGAATACGAAGTCCCTTATATCTGGGCCCACAAACGTGACTACATCTCCTATTTTGACCCTCAGGACCCACATGCCAATCGCCACGAGCTTTTGAATTTGAAGGAACTTTGGCAAATCTATTCGTTCGGCCAGAAATATCGGTCCCTTTTGGAACGTCGCAAAACCCTCTCCAGTCTATACCAGCGTTTGCAAGTACAAGACGCGTACTACAACGAGGAGATCGAGCCCCAATTGGAGAGTGTTGAGATGGTGGCGGACGCGACAGAATGGCTTACCATGAAATATAAGGATAAAAAACAGGATGCACCTGAATTCCGATTCCATGATGACGACGAGCAAGAAGTTGACAAGAAACGAAAAATGCCCAGTCGTGTGTCGGCATACGAGGTCGCAAAGAAATCCATTGTGTCGAAACTCGCGGATGTGAGTTCAGAAAATTTCTACATGAATCTGTACTCAGTTTTCTTTAGAAATATGGTCTTCAACCGCATCAAATTGTTCAAAATTTCATTGCCGGGAAACACGTTCATTTCATTGACGATGTCGATGTCAATCCCCTTGCTTGTGCGGAACAATATGTCGACCCTGACCCTCTCAAACAACAAGTCCCTGAGGAATTATTGAAGCGAGCCCGACTCATCTTGGCCACGGAGCTGGGGAAAGATCCAATATTGCGAGGGCACATTCGTTCCATCTTCCGACACGAAGCTCGTATCACTGTTGAACCGACAGAGCGTGGTATCCACAAAATCGATAAGCACCACCCTTACTATGTAAACATAACTTCATGGCTATTCAACACAATCGACTGATTTCCTCTTTAGAGTTTCAAGTATCTGTTCCAGATGCCTATCAGCCAGATGTTTAATTCACCTCTCTTCTTGCATATCCTCGAAGCAGAGAAGGAACATCTGGTTACAATTCACGTGTCCACATCGCCAGAGGTGACAGCTGATATCGAGCGTAAACTTGCCGACGCCTTCTCGTCAGACCATTTTAGTGAGGCTGCCAAGGCCTGGAATGCAGAGCGCTACCTTGTCGTTCAAGAGGCTTTGGAGCAGCATCTGATCCCAGTTGGAATTAAGTGGGCCCGTGAGACTTTACGAGACGAAGTCGAAGATTTCGTGGTGAATACCTGCAGCGAGCGGCTGCGAACGGTGGGTTTGTCGATTTGAATAAAGAAACTGCGTTGACCATAGATAAAAGCGTATCGAAGTAGCCCCTTTCATGACAAGGGAGCTTAAGGACGGGGAATTTGCTTCCAGCGTCCTGGCTGTCTCATGGGGTAAAGGAGATCCTCACAAAGATGCCATTACCCTGGTTTCTGTTGACGAAGTGGGCCGTTTGCGTGAACACACAAAAGTCGATAATCTCGACGACCAAGACAATCTCGACGAATTCATTGACTTGCTTCAAAGAAGGAAACCAGATGTGACGGTCATTGGCGGGTTCAGCATTGCAACCATGAAGTTAGCTCATAAAGTTAAGGAAATCTTCCAGGGAGTCAACAGCTCTGGTCAGGACGGCAGCGGATGGGGTGGACATGCCCAGCGTTTCGATATTCCGGTTATCTATGTGCACGACGATGTTGCGCGGATCTACCAGCATAGCCAACGTGCTGCTGAGGAATTTAGTGCCCTCTCACCAATTGCAAAGTATTGTGTCGGCTTAGCACGCTATGTACAGAGTCCTTTGAATGAATTCGCGGCTCTCGGTTCTGATATCACAGCAATCGCTTTCGACGAGGAAAATCAAAATTTGGTGAGGCTACTCCTTGTAATCTAGCCACGTTTTCTCTGATCAGTACATAGGTTTCGAAAGAAAAACTTCTGCTGATGCTTGAACAAACTCTCGTGGATGTTACAAACAGAGTTGGAGTGGAAATTAATCGGGCCGTTGCGGATCCATACTACCAACATCTCCTTCCCTTTGTTTGTGGTCTTGGCCCACGAAAAGCAGAAGTACTGGTGAAGAAAATAGGATCTCAGGTTCGTCACTAACTCATAGATAGCCCTGATTGTTATTTTACATTCTCTAAGGTTGGTGTACTATCAAATCGTGACCAATTCATCAAGGGAGGGTTGCTGACCACGAAGATATTCTTGAATGCAGCGGGTTTCCTTCGAATTTTTCAGGGCAGCAATAAAAATACTCGGAGTCATAGTTCTCAGCGTGACCCACACGAAGACCCCCCTGATCCTTTAGATGACACTCGCATACATCCTGAAGATTATGACCTCGCCCGGAAAATGGCCATGGACGCTCTCGAACTTGATGAAGAAGATATTCACAATGAACATCCCTCACACCAAGTTGCTTTGCTCATGAACGATAAAGACAAGAGGAGGAAGCTTCTTGAGCTTAACCTGGACGAATTCGCTATTAGTCTATACGAGGCGAACCATGACCAGAAACGTTTCACCCTCCAAGTCATTCGTGAAGAACTCACCCATCCATTTGCTGAAAATAGAGTCAGATTCATACTACCCACTGATCAGGAAATTCTGACGATGCTCACTGGCGAGACCTCTAAGACCCTCAAAGTTGGTCTCATTGTTTCTGCTGTTGTTCACCGTATCCAACGTGATCTCGTCATCGTCCGACTTGACTCTGGGCTGGAGGGCCAAATCAAACCTGACGTGCTGCCTGAACCGGCTCGTAATCCTTTCGATGTCGTCAAGAAGGGCCAGACTATCTCGACCATCATTCACACCATGTCCCTAGATATGGCATCTGATGTTTGCACAATCGAGTTATCGGCCAAACCCGAACATATGTCCGAAGGAGACGATATGTTCAGATGGGTCAAGAAATATAATGATACTTACTGGGATGAAAATCGAGCGACAAGGGACCGGGACATGCTCGATAGGAAGAAGAGGGCCGAGACTAAGGGAACACGAAGAGTCATTAAACACCCCAATTTCCATAACTTCAATACTGCGCAGGCTGAGGCCTACCTTGAGAAACAACAGCGTGGAGACGTTGTCATTCGGCCGTCATCAAAAGGCAGCAACCATCTTGCCGTAACATGGAAGGTAGATGATAAATTATATCAGCATATCGGTAAAGGAAATCCTTCCAGCTGAAATTTCTTGACCTCAAATTTTCTTGGTAGATGTCACAGAGCTCAATAACACAGATCCTACTGGGCAGACCATAGGAGGGACGCTCCTTGTTGACCAGAAGCATAAATATTCGGACTTGGATGAACTGATTGTGAATCATGTTCAAGCTATGGCACGGCGGGTGGAGGATTTGATGGCTCACGAAAAATTCAAACATGGAACGGAAGACGATTTGCGTGTGTTATCCTGTTCCTCATTGTTCGAACGTGTTTATTAACGGTGGTTGTTATGTTAGATCTCTTCTTGAAGAACTATGTGACTGCAAACCCTTCCAAGAGTATGTATGGCTTCACTTTAAACAGAAAACGGCCGGGACACTTCAGTCTGTGCTTCCTAGCTAATAAGAATTCGACAGTTCAGACCTGGGTAATTCTCTTTCCTAATGTATTGAAGCAAAGTAAACTAAAGAAATTACAGCCTGTTCGAGTTGCTCCAGAGGCATACTACCTTTTTGATGCTCCCGCAACGGGAGTGCCTGAGCTTTGTGATGCATTCAAAGTCAGGCACTTGCATGAATCTCAAACCTTTGCTGCTGCGGCTACTGCTAGTGGGAGGACCCCCTTTGGTGCAGGCATGCGGACACCAGCCCGACCTGGTGGTGCAACTCCTGGGCACATGTCTGTCCGTCAAGTTGGCAGGACTCCCAATCCCTACGGTGGAGGACAGACACCATTCGTTCCACCAAATCTTCCTCCATCAAATTATAGCTTACCTCCCCCAGCACCATTTGGTTTTCAGCCTCCCCCTCATCCCGCTTTCTCTGGACAACCCGCACCTATGCCACCCAATATGAATCCTCGTCCTGCCCTTTGGGGGGGCCAACCATGGGGCCAATAATTTACGCGTTATTCACTTGTCTTATTATTCATCTGTAAACTACATATCTTGGCATTCATTATAACAAATTACATTACAGGAAGGATAAAGCATGGGAGCTACAGAACTAAAAAGTAATGATACCAAAGTTGTTACTTGTTAGGAGACATATTTGATGTCGTGAACGAAGACTGTCCTTGTTGAATCGCCATGCCATCCACGATTACTGCTAGCACTGACCAAGAAACGAGAACCAGCGTCAATGACTAAGAAATTAATGTTAAATCGTTGCCAACGCAAACAGAACCGGAATGAATACCCATCTGGGAGATATGTCCTCCATGGTGGCCTGGGATGATTTTAAACTGCACCCCACTCCTAGGTCGCCCATTATCTTCACTATCAGTAACATTCCACAAACGAATATTGTCTACCGAAGCACTGCACAGGGTAGGTATTCATCGTGGTTCATCGGCGACAAACACAGCTCTTACCAGGCAATATGTCGACAGTCAGGAAATGCAACAACACAAGACACTACACCAGAACTAGTGGGGTTCCGAAGCGTCTTGAAAAGGCGGGGTGTGTTGGTAGGGCCAGTCAAACCAAACATCCTCACATCCCAACAATCTACAGTTCCATTTCGCCTTCCAGCATATATATGTGCACCGTCTGCTGACCAGCATGCCTGAGTTAAGTAATTGAGAGCAAGTAAGACCGGGAAAAACAGAGATATACCGAAAGGCACCATGGCGGTGTCTTGTCACTCATCCATAGCCTACCAACACCTTTCCCAGATGTACTAACTCTTCTGTCCCAGAGAATTACTTGCCCGTCAATGAAAGCCGTCATAAGAAGTTCAGGAGAGTACGTGGAATAATCAATGGGATCAAGCAGAGGAGGAGCGCCTTTGGGAGGGGGCTTCGCGGATGTCGGAGGGCGTCCTAATGGTTGGGAATTACTTGGTATAGACAATTTGGAATCATGGGTTGTCTGTAGCTTCGCAACCTCCTCAGGAACGTCATCAAAAAGTGGGTCAAACGAAGCATCTGAATGAGCATCCGAGTCCACGGGGATGGACTCAGTCTTGTCCGCATTTCCATTGACCCTAGATTCATTGTCAATATTCATAAGATTAGAAAGAGCAGATTGAGATTGTGTTGTATTTTGCGAAC
Organism: Inosperma sp. D86; assembly: GCA_026262225.1. Taxonomy (NCBI): domain Eukaryota; kingdom Fungi; phylum Basidiomycota; class Agaricomycetes; order Agaricales; family Inocybaceae; genus Inosperma; species Inosperma sp. D86. The sequence continues at coordinate 19,781 of JAIUJM010000001.1, forward strand.
AACGCGAAAGACCCGCATATGCATAAGCTGCAGCTAGAGGTCGAATTGCAACGCTCGTCAATTGTGCATTGTGAGCCGTGAATGTCCGAACTTTTTGTCCAGTGTTGAGGTCCCATTGCTATATCTTTTTAATTGATCAATGGGTGATAAATCATATCGCCACTCACGGTAGCTTCTCCATCCCAGCCTGCACTAAAATAGCCTTTCTCGTCATAATCTAAGGCCAAAGCTGAAACTGGTCCCCGATGTCCATGCATGACATGACATAACCGTCCAGGATCATGGCGGACTGTAAACAAATTGATGTATCCACCCTGAAAGTCGTGAGCACGACGGCGGACGTTCATAAGCATAGACACGACTCACATCTGTGCCAGCAAGTGCCCATAGAGCGTCAGAGTGCATCGCTAGACTGTAGACAGGTGCCAATGGAGGTTCCTCTTCATTGGCCATAACGCCGGGTTGTGCAACCGGCATGGATGGATTCTCCCACCAGAATCTTAGCTGGCCTGCTTTCATAAGTCCTTCAACAACACCAGCATGATGTCTCTGAGGAGCTGATAAGAAAGTTTTCCCGTTAACAGCGGTGAACACATCGTAATTTCTGATATACCCATCATCTGAACCTGTCAGAAGATGTGTCATGCATGCAGAAATCGCGAGTGCATGTGTGGGTACAGGTTGTGGTATTGCACATATGGCTTCCACGACATAGGAACGAGGCGCATTTGCTAATGAGAAAGCCAAGCCATTCTGGCGAAGTTGAGCTGGTGAAATAGGCTTCACTTTTGGTGAAGGGGCTGTAAAGTATGTAAGAATGAAGTAAAGACTGGGGAGGGAGTATACAGACCTGGAGAAGGCGAACTAGTCCCTTTACTTGACCCACGCTCACTGCTACCCGGCGGCGGAGCTGGTGGAGGATCTGGCTCTTCAGTTAGACCTAAGTCCAGCAAAGGTTCGTCATCTTCCTCCTCCTCCTCGTCCTCTGATTCAGAACCAGAGTCATCTGATTCAGATTCCTGTAGGATATAAAAAATTAGATACTACTCCACCCATTGTCAACTAATGTACACACATCGTCACCTTCCGTGGCGTCCTCAGCACCGTCACCAGGTGTCAAGGCTGGCTCCCCGCCTTCGTCTTCTACTTCAACATCGGCTTCAGCATCATCATCGTCACCTTCAAAGAGGTCTTCAATCTCAGAGTCCGAGTCTGTTGGATCCTCAAGCATATTTGTCTCGTCAAGCTAGAGTTACATAAATGTTCGAAATTGATGTTGGCTTGATGGTCTTGAATCAACGCTGATCCGCTTCTTGGCACTTTACCATCAACTATGGTACTGGCCGATTTAGGGAGAAAGCTGAATGCTGCTCTTTCATCACTCAATAGAGCACCCGTCGTCGATGAGAAAGTGATTTCTATATCCAACTTCCATGATACTCTAATTTCTAATTTACCCCGCTATAGGTGCTCGATGCAACGCTGAAAGAGATTACCTCTGCACTCTTGGAATCTGATGTGAATGTGAAATTGGTTGCTTCTCTACGGCAAAAGGTCAAGGGGAAAGTCAAAGCAAGCTTGGAGAGCACCGGAGACAAAGCCAAAGAAATCAATAAGAAAAATCTCATCCAGAAGGTGTGTGTCTATCTTGCTGATAAGGCCATGAGTAAACTATTCTTTCAGGCGGTATTCGATGAGCTTGTAGCGCTAGTAGATCCAGAGGTAGAACCATATAAACCGAAGAAAGGACAGCCAAATGTCATAATGGCTGTTGGTCTTCAGGTACGTGTTTTCGTGTCTGTGCACTCAACCTTCTTTTACTCTACTAGGGCAACGGCAAAACGACGACATGCACGAAGCTGGCAGTGCACTATCAGAAGCGAGGATTCAAATCCGCTATCGTCTGTGCAGACACCTTCCGTGCAGGCGCCTTTGATCAAACGCGGCAGTCGGCCACGAAGGCGAAGGTTGCTTACTTTGGCTCATACACAGAGACAGACCCCGTTTCGATAGCCGCGCAAGGCGTAGCAAAGTTCAAGAAGGAAAGGTTCGAAGTTATCATTGTGGATACCTCCGGACGACATAAGCAAGAGTCCGAACTTTTCAAAGAAATGGTGGAGATCGGGGAGGCCGTGCAGCCTAACATGACTGTCCTGATTTTGGATGCAAGTATTGGTGAGTTGTATTCCTTCCCGGAGACTAAGACCCTTAGTACCATCTATCCAGGTCAGGCTGCTGAGGCTCAAAGTCGAGCCTTCAAGGACTCGGCGGATTTTGGTGCTATCATTGTGACGAAGATGGATGGACATGCGAAAGGTGGTGGCGCTATTTCTGCGTGAGTCTTTGTCTTGTGTATCACGTCTGAGAGCTAGACGCAGACATATTCAGAGTGGCAGCAACGAAAACACCTATCATTTTTCTCGGTGTTGGCGAACACCTGCACGATCTGGATCGCTTTTCACCCCAGCCATTCATTTCTAAATTGCTTGGATTAGGCGACATGCAAGGTCTCATGGAGCATATGCAAGACATCGTAACACAAAACCCAGATAAGCAAAAAGAAATGGCCAAGAAACTTGAAGAAGGGAAGTTGAGCATCCGAGACTGGCGGGAACAAATACAAAATGTCATGAACATGTAACATTTACTGCCGATTTAGTTTTTAACAATGCTGATAGTATGTGCAGGGGCCCAATAAGCAAAATTGCCTCTATGATTCCTGGTTTGCCACAAGAAATGCTGCAAGGATCTGATGAAGAGGGTTCTCAACGAATGAAGAGGATGATATACATAACGGACAGTATGACCGCCGCTGAGCTTGACTCCGATGGTTCCCTCTTTATGGAAATGGGCAAGGATGGTAAACCTATTGGTTTGACATGGCGTGTTACTCGTGTTGCACGGGGAAGCGGTACGAGTGTTCGGGAGGTTGAAGAACTTCTATGTCAATATCGCATGATGGCTAGTGTAGCCAAGTCCGCAGGAGGCAAGAATGGATGGTATGTCTTTGTACGACAAGTCTAGTGTAGTCGCTGAGGTAGGAACTTCAGGCTCCAAGCGATGCAGAAAATGCAACAAGCTGCAGGCGGAAAGGGCCGTGGAGCAGGAGGAATGCCTACTCCAGCACAGATTCAAGCGATGCAGGTGTGTCGTCTTTGTTTGGATTTGTGACGAAGGAGACAATTGTGTTACCAGCGTGCCTTGCCTCCTGGAATGTTGCAACAAATGCAGAGACAATTCAAAAGTGGTGGTGGCCTTCAAGAGATGATGAAGGCAATGATGCAAGGTCAAGGCGGCGATCAGTTTGATATAGAAGAAATGCAGAGTGAGTAAATACGTCATAGTACACTTATAATCACTAATAGGCAGACAGGAATGATGTCGCAAATGGGCGGCCTTGGAGGTTTGGGTGGACTGGGAGGTTTAGGAGGCGGGGTGACCGACATGCTCAAGATGATGGGAATGGGAGGTGGACCTGGTCGATGATAAACAGGACATGTACCATACAGGATTTATATTTCTTTTTTCAAAGCCTTCTTCTGCGATGATGCAGCTGCTTTATTCCCAAATATGAATGCAGAGGTTCGTTTATCCGCTCCGGTAGTTGTGGAAATCGAGCTCGAGTCGGCGAAGAGGATCTGTCACTGGTGTCTAAGAATTCTGCCAAGGGTAGGACGTACTCTTACCGTCCACAAGCCCCATATTCCAATAACAGCATTTATGGTAAAAAAAACGGTTGACAGTGCTCCAACATTCTTGGTGTTCCAAGAAACAAAGGCCAAAACGCATCCAGCCATCGTAAGGGGCGCGAGGAGAGGGTGTGTAATCGCATTCGTGTCCTTGCTGGTCGGAATTAGAGTATTGGGTCCTGGTATCTGGGAAGGTATTTGCACGCATCAGCACATGGATAGGGGCGAATGCGGTGTTTTTGCATCTTCCTCACATTTAAAAGAAGAGCGATGGATACAGCAACAAGATATACCCCAAATTGAAGAGACAGAAACGTCTCCAAACTCGTAAGCGCACTACGCTCGTCGTCACCGGCAGACAGAGAGAGGAAGAGGAGGAAACGGGGTGAACAGATAAGGACACTTGCGAAAAAAATGAGGAGGCCAGCTGTAAAACAAGACCAGACAGCAAGCGAGGAACACGGAAACATCATTCACAACGTCAGGTAAGTTTGGTCATTGACTATGAACGCAAGTCTTTTTCAGGACGTTGGTAACAACACCCACGAATATTTCAGGGAAGATCACTCTCGGACCTTTGTCAAAGACAAGCTCTATGTCCTCCCTGTCGACCAAGATGAAATAAAGGTATTTATTCGCAGCTATTTACTGTTCCTTATTTATGTATATATATCGGATTATTTCAAGCGCTCGGAACTCCACCATCGACTTTGCAAGTTCCTGTTTTCTGGACGCAACTATGTCGGTCCAGTCAAGGAGGCCCTACAGTTCGGCCAGCGGCGTAGAAGTACGCTTTTAGCGTTCGATTATCCTTCTTTTCGGCTCATGTTACGAGTTAGTACTTGATCTCGGTACTGGTTCCGGCGCTTGGTCAGTTGTCTCTCGCCTTCCGGACCATCGCCTCGCATATCGCTCATCTCGTCCAATATCGCAGGGCAATAGACATGGCCGACGAGTTTCCTCGCGCAGAAGTCATTGCTGTCGACCTCGCCCCCATCCAGCCTCGGTATGTCTTGAACCCGAATAACGATCCGGAAGCTATGCTGATGCACACATCTCCCAAAGTGAAGTCCCTCCCAATTGCACGTAAGAGTAGGGTCCTTTTAAAAATTTATATGCCGACTAAACTGCAATTAGATTCGAGCTTTGTGATCTAAACGACATGCCTATTCCTTATCCAGACGCATATTTCGACTTTATACACGCTCGGTCCCTTCATATTGGGGTGCGTTCCCTGTTCACGTCCATCTGTGGCGTCCATCTTCACCCTTACAAGTGTTCTACAGATCACTAGGTATCCCAGGCTCTTGCGAGAGATAGCGCGTCTTCTTCGCCCCGGTGGCCTTGTCCTCTTGATCGAACCAACACTGGATCCTTGTTCTTCACCATCCGACCCGCCTATGATAGGTTGGCACGACCTTTGGGAAACTTATCGTGGATGTCTTCGCCAGAAAGGCATTGACACTACTATTCCAGAACGTCTTCCAGATCTCTTGGCAGACACTGACGCTTTTGAAACCATTATCGTACAGGACGGAAACATTCCAGTAGGATTCTGGCCTGAAGGTCATTCTTTTGCTTCTTTGCTATTTCTTTTCTCTCTGCTGTTTTTCGAGCTTCATGTTGATGCGCCGACATAGATCCACACCTACTTTCGGTAGGGCAGCTACAATGGATGGATTATGATTTACTTTTGCCTGCTTTGCGGCCCCTTTTTCTCTCTTCTGGCCTTCCTCCCTCAAGCGTGGAACGCCTCATCAAGGACGCTCAGAACAATCTTTATCATCCACCATATTCCATATTCACTCAGCTACACATAGCGTATGCCACAAAAGGACATGATTGCAAGCAACATGTTGCCAGCTAAACTCGGCCGTGGTCTATTACATTGTACTTGCCCAATAATAAACACTCCTTTCAGACTAATGAAGCAGTTGAAAACCCTATGTTGTTCCGATGTGTGAAGTATAAAACATGAGGAATACCCCAAGACCCAGACTGGTGTACCAACCCTAACACTAAAGCTAGCAACATAAAAACGGCAGGAAAAGCAATTAAATGACGAGTGGGTAGTCAAAGGGTCATCAACCACGAAAGGACGCCGAAATAAAATCGAAGCTGCAATCCAGCATAGGTAATAGCATACTCATAAACGAATGGACGGGTGCATAGACAAAGAACCCTAATAAAAATGGCAACCCTCTGCGGCGAATGTGGACTCAAGCTGCGACTTCTTCGCTGCCCTTGTTGGAATATTCATGAAGAACGACAAGTGCCTCGTTCACTTTAGAGTTGAGAGCTTCAGCAGAATCGAGGAGGAGGAGGAGTTCGTTGTTGTCCATCTCCAATAACATGCCAGTAATCTTGCCAGCCAACTCTGGTTGAGAACTAGGAAAAAATCAGCAAAGAGCGTGATAATCAATAATGCGAAAACATACAAGGCAATTCTCATATACAAAGCCTCACCCAGCATTTGTTTCTGTTCAGTGGTTGTGGCCGCCGCAAGCTGAGCAGGAGTGATGGTCATCTCAGGTGGCATAGCAGCTGCAACAGGCTGCGTGGGAGCTGTATTGGACATAGCTGGAGCAGGGGGTGTTTGCTTGTAGCCCGGAGCGGCAGGAGGCTGCTGAGGACGAACGACTGTAGGAGGAGGGGGACCAGCACGAACAGGGGGACCTTGAGGAACAGGAGCACGAGGTGCACCGTTAGGCTGAGGAGCACTGGTGCGGGGGATAGGGACAGTCCCGTGAGTCGGAGAACCTCCTGGACGCGCGACAGGACGAGGCGGTCCGCGAGGAGGATAGCCACCTGGAGGCATAGGGTAACCCTGAGGAGGTGCTTGACCGTATGGTCCAGGAACAGGTATACCAGCAACTTGTCCATTAGGACCATACCTAGGACGTGGAGGCATCATTCCGTGCTGACTGTAACCCATCATGGCACGACCTTGAGGAGGGAAACCTGGGCCCGGCGGGTAGTACAAGGGACCATTGATATAACCACCAGGGAGACCAGCAGCAGCAGCCTGTTGCATGCGGATTTGATTACGTTGGGCAATCTGGCTTTCAAGCTGCTGCCTGCGGACTTCCTTGCGTTGGGCCAGAGACACATACAAGGGTTTGCTGCCAATCATCTTGTTGTTCATCTCGGCAACAGCCTTGGTAGCCTCCTCAGGAGTCGAGAAGCAGACAAACCCGAAGCCCTTGGAAGTGCCCTTGTCGTCGCGCATAATCTTGGCACTGGTAACAGTCCCAAAAACTTCGAACTCCGCACGAAGTTTGTCATCATCAATATCATCCTCCAAGTTCTTGATATAGAGGTTAACGCCCTGATACTTGCTCAACTTCTCCATTTTTGCTTGTTCGTAGGAACGACGCAATTCCTCCTCGCGCTCGGCTTTTTTCTGTGCCCGGGCAACGAACAATTTACGACCGTCGATTTCGGATTCATGGAGAGCCTCGACAGCTGCCTGAGCTTCTTCGTGCATCTCGTAGTTTACAAATCCAAATCCTTTGCTTTTGCCTTCCTCATCGACAGAAACAACTGCTGACGTAACGTTACCAAACTGGGCAAAAAGATTCTCGAAGGCTTCCTGAGACATCTCCGGGTCAAGATTTTTAACGTAAAGGTTGGTATACTGAGCCTTCAGTTCGTCAAGCTTGGATTGACGTTCCTTGCGAGAGATGTGGTGACCAACATAGACCTTCTTGTCGTTAAGTAACATGCCATTCACAGCCTTGATTGCATTCTCGGCAGCCTCAGCTGTCTCGTAGTGAACGAAACCATATCCCTTGGAACGACCGTGCTCGTCGGTAGCAACCTTGCAAGACAGGACATTTCCAAAGGCAGCGAAAGTATCATGAAGGGCCTTGTTGTCGATAGACTCGTCCAGATTCTTTATAAAGATGTTACCTTGTCCGGTCTTGCGGAGGGCAGGGTCTCGCTGAGACCACATGATACGACTAAGAACTATTAAAATCAAAAATTTTGTGAGATAATATGGCAAGTTACCAGGCACGTCCTTTGATGAGAGAGTAATTTAATTGTTCAAGAGCACGTTCGCCTGGAGGGTATCATGTTAAACAGGTAAGCTAAAAGGACGAGATGTGCAACGCACCATCATTGGCGTTAAGATAGTTGACATAGGCATATCCCAAAGAACGACGAGTAACAGCATCACGGCAAACACGAATACTGTACATAACAATGCTGGGTGAAAAAACCACCAAAATTAATGTGCATCCTCACCTTGCGACAGGACCGATCATGTTAAAAATTTCGAAAAGCATAGCCTCAGTAACGGTAGGATCAAGCTCTCCAACATAAAGAGAAGCAGATGGAGCAGAAGCGACCGCAGTTGGGGCAGGTGGGTTATAAGGACCGGGAGTGACCTGAGGCACAAGGCCAGTCTCAGGAGCGACGACAGGAACAACCTCGGACTGAGCAACAACAGGAGCAGACATGTCTTTTGTGTAAAAAAAAGTGTTTTAGGATCGGGTGGGGTCGTTACTGCTTTGTATACTTTTTTCTGCTGCAATTATCAATCAATGCAGGCAATGACTCAAATAACGACACGCACACAGTGGAAACAACACAACCGCTTTGTATATAAAAACTTTTTTATATGTTTTTTGAATCGTCTTTTTGAACTGCAAACAATGTTGAGTAGCTATACCAACAGCGCCAGCGATACATACGGACCTTTAAGTGACGGGTGGTTGAGAAGAAAGCTGTTCCAACTCTGGCTCTTCATTTTATCAAAACTTTCAAACTCCGCCGGCGCACTGTTCACGTCACAGCCACAAAGACAGTCAGATCCGCCGATTGTGTCCAAAGTCTACAGAAACGCAATTGTTCTACAATAATACAGTGCCAAGCAGCTTATAGAGCAAAGGCCCATAATTTGTATCGTCTTCTACCCTCTTGTAAAGTACGCTTTTGCTCCATGAGTCGCAAGCTCGGTCTTGGCCTAAAATGGAACAGTATGAACCACTTGCCTCCATGCCAGAAGTGATTACAAACCTTTTCAACACTGTGTCCCTCCGCAGTATGATGATTATACACCTGTAAAGAAACAAGATCAACACCAAATCTATGGAGAAGGAATTCGCTTAAAACGACGAACCATGCGGAAGTAGTAAGCATTGCCAACTCCTTGGATGACCCATCCTATGGTAGTTATCAGGCCGAGGACCGCTGCAGCAAATGAATGGTTTGTAAACTGGCGGATCATTTGTATTAGTCCAGCCGAGCCAGTGCTATATGAAGGAACGCAATGAGTCTGGGTTGCCTTCTGCCTCGGATGTTAACGCCAGACACACCTTGGAATACCAAGGATCCTGTGGCGAAAGAATGAGCAACGGGCATGAGGACGATCGAGGACTGATGTACTTACATGTAGAGACTGAAGATAAGGTGGAATCCCCCAAATAAGAAGTAGAGGTCTGAATTCACATGCAATTTAGATGGCGATGTGGGGAAAATCCGGCTTTCTTACAGTAGTATAATGACTGCTCCTGTATTCATTAAAACAGATCAGTCGCAAGGTAGACGTCCGGTCGGGGGAAGCAAGTACCTTCATATACCCATTGTAAATCGGTCTAATGATACGGTGGATTGGCGAAAGGTACTGTGACAGGGAATAGAAGTCTTCACTCACCGATACCACAGGAGGAAGGAAGCAATTGGTATGAACAACATATATCTGAGGATAAGTCAAACTTAAAGGTGCAATCAATTTCGATCTTTCTAACTGACCCTAGACTACCACCAAGGTCGGCCCCCCCAGTCGGAGATCCACTAATGAGCATAACAATGCAAGTCACGAAGTTTAGGATTAGAGTTCCCAGGAGGACAAGCCACAATTGAAATAAACGAGTAATAAGTGGCCGGTGTGGTTCTGGGATTTCTTCGTCGATTGCATGGTAAATTAAAGGGAAAACTGAACAGATAAGACATATGTAAGACAAGTATTCCAACACCAAATGAGAGAACTGACATGGAGGAAAATTACTCCTTCCGTGACGACGAATATTTTCAGTTCTGTTACTCAACTCTGCTTCCCTTCTTTGAAGGTCCTCTTCCCGGCGACGCAGCTCCTGTTCCCTTGCGGCATGTGAAGCAGATTGTTGGGGAGGGTCATCAAATGGATTTGCGTCAAGTGAATGCGTTGAGGCAAATGGATTCTGTTGAAATTCAGCTGAGAGACCCATTAATATCAAAAACTAATACAACCAAAAATGAATACGCACTCATGATTGTCACTGCGGATGATGTCGTGGGCAGTGCGACAGGACCGTTGTATTCATTGTTTGGCAAGGTCTAGTAGAATAAATAGGATTTGTCCGGTCCGCGGTGAGGCCCCTGATGCGGAGTTTCTAAGAATAGTGGACTGAGGTCTGTTGGATTAGGTTGTACTGAATCTTCTTTGTAGACTCCGTGCTTTTGATTTCCTTCTTCTTTCATATCGTATTGCCAGAAGCTGGTCCTCTCTTTGCTTTAAAATGATGCCTCTTGGTACTGCTGTCTTTCGCTTCCAATCGCCACCCTCGTTTCAGCTACTAAGGACACCACGATGCTCGCTTTCTTTATGCTTGCTCTTGCTCTCAGCTCCTGTGCATCTGGGACTTTTGTTCCCAGAGACACTGCTCCAGAGGGCTGGTTGACTGCCTACCTTGAGGCACGTCTCTCTCCTCAAGTAGTTTTCTTAACGATAATGACATTGATGACCAGCTCTATGATACATACCACGAACGCTATCTCGCACTTTCATGCAAAACTAAGCACGGGACAGAATTTTTTGATCAGTGCTGCCACCCGCTCTTGGTGACTATCCTTTATCTTATATTACCCCTGATAACAGAGTTAATCATTACTTTATTCCCATGGGCCCTATCTAGGCCAAGGAGAGCCTTTCCAGCCGTCCACCAGAGTGCGATCCTGCCAATTTAGATGCAACAGATACCACATCTGATGACGATGATCTTCCTTACTGTGACGAAGACGATGAATTGAATGGACCCTTGCAACGCCGAGAGGTAGCCGATGTCGTGCCTACAACCACAGAACTTCCGCCAGACAAAGAACCAACCAGGACAGATGATCAACCAATTCCCACGGATTCTACTATTAAGCAGGCAGTTTCTACTTTCAAACCAGCATCTGGTTTCCCTCATCTTAATTTTGTCGCAACCCGTGATGTTAACACTGGTGGATAGTAAGTGACACTCGTCTTCCTTCGAATTTCCATCGGTGTCATGAAAGGTGTCTTAGCGCGACCTATTACTACCAGAACGGCGTCCCTGGTGCTTGTGGCACTGTGCATAGTGATTCGGACTTCATTTGTGCCATCGGTGAAGAATTTCTGTTTGACGTCCATATTGCTCCTGATGTTAACACAATCCCATTAATTAAGACGCTGAGCGGTACGGGAGCTCGGGTGCAAGGTCTTCTCTATGTGGAAAGTGGGTCCAAATTACGAACGTTAAGAACGGCAGGGTGAGATCTATCCGATTCTATTCCGACATCGAGTCCGGTTTACTTCTTGCTCTTACTCCAGTCTGTCGACGTCTATGTAGCAGATGACTGTCCCACCTGTATGAATGCTAATTCAATTGATCTGTCCGTGGCGGCTTTTCAAGCCATTGCGCCACTCGCGGAAGGCATGGTACCTAGTATGTTCCTGTTCTGAGCAGTTATGGTATAGGACCACTCATTTTCCTTGTTACAGTTCAATGGATATTCACGTGATCATCAAAACACCATGCAGATATGCTACTTTATCTTCCTCGACATTCAACAGGACTGGGCTTAAACAACTTTTCCTTGAGGGAAACATGGCTTCTCTTGTAATCGTACTTATTTAACTGCAGCCACAATTTTGCTTGTCCTTTCTTTCTATTCGCGGGCAGTTTGGAATTTAAAAGCTTCACTTCATTGATTTCTATTTGGGTTCATGGCACTGAGTCTTGACATGGACATCTAATTTATGTACATCGGATACATGACTTGTACATGACCGCGTCACGGTAAAGACAAACAAACACTTACATTCATTCTGAAGTCTCGTCATTGGAATGAGTTCAACAGTGCGCAAGATTCTGGTTGTAGGTGGAAATGGTTTCATAGGTAGAGTGGAAATATTCTCGAAAACTATTCCAATACAAAATTGCTTTACATAAATAGGTTCGGCCGTCTGCAAAGCCGCCCTGGCTCACGGAATACAAGTGACCAGTGTCAGGTACATGTCGTTAATTGTACAACACTAATTCACTGATTCTCATTCAAACCCGTTCAGCGCATCTGGGAAACCATATCGCACTGCAAGAGGACACACACCGGCATGGGTTGCCAATGTGTTGCGCTTTCCCTGGCTTCTAGTCTTCTGTCCTCTCTGACTCCTGCCTTTTTTCGTAGGTAGATTGGCAAAAAGGCGACGCATTCCACCCAGAGAGTTTCAAGCATATCTTTCCTCATGTCGACGGCGTTGTGCACACCCTGGGCATTCTGATAGAAGATAGCGAGTATAAGCATGCAATGCAGGATAGCAATATCCCTTGGTTGTTGTCAAGTCTTTTCCGAGGCATAACAAAGGATCCGGGCAACCCTTTGAAGAAAGGGAGACCATCAGAAGTGAGGATGGGTTATGGTGCAATGAACAGGGATTCTGGTGCGTACTTTGCGTCCTCTGCACTATCCAACCTAAACCGAGTCCATAGCGTTGCTAGTGTGCAACGCGTTCATATCCTCACTACCTATTCGTGAAGCTGAGGATCTCAACAACCCACGACCTTTCATTTACATTTCCGCAGAAGACGTCTTCAGGCCCCTTATTCCCTCAGAATATATTGATACAAAACGTCAAGCAGAGCAAGGGATTGAGTACATGATGACGAAGAATCCTAGATTCAGAGGCGTGTACATCCGACCAAGTACGTATTTTTCGTGGTCTGCCCTTGACTAATTCAAACACTTGACTTGAAGGCCTCGTGTATCACGCTCACCATCGACCTTTAACAACACCTGTTGCAGCCTTACTTGATCTTTCTGCCACACTTCACCGGAGGTTGCCTCCAGGTACTCCAACGCCATCGAGTGTTCTCCGATCGCTAGCTTCGACGGGCCTTTGTGGTGGTAGTCGAAGATCAACTGCCAGCGATTCTCCCCTTGAATCGGTTGCAAATGCCCTTGTGACCCCTCCGATTCACGTTGATCATGTAGCTGATGCGATTTGTGCGGCATTGAATTCGAAAAATGGTATTCAAGGAGTGGTTGATGTCCGGCGTATGCGAGAGCTCATTGGGTGGTCGCAAGAACAGCAGAAGTCCCAACTTGATTTGGCTGGATAGATTCTCGATTACAAAAAGTGATAAAAGGGCACAACTCTGCTTCTCTGTTATCATGATCCGACATGACCATGTGCCATAGGTCAAGATATGAATCCCATGTATGGTATTTCACATGGTGACAAGATAATCGCAATTGAAGATAAAATTTTTGAATTCGGAAAGCTCGTGTGATAAATGACTGTATTACTATTTGTCCAGATGTAGGTGCAAAGTGGTCTTATGATCATATTGATTTTTGGCTGGTTATATAAATCTTTCGGGAATTCGTCGGATTCACCCCTTTCTCTTGACATTATGCAGAGCAACATCCGTAACGGCCTCCGCAGTCTGTCTCATAGACGCTCACTCAGCGTACCTTTCCTTTCGAGTGTCCAACCCCACGAACTGGCACAGAACTGTGTTTGCACGTCGTGCGGTAGTAAACGAACGCTTGTCCATGTTTCTTCACCTCGCACAGCATCACCTTTCACCTTAAAAACATTCGATGCTATGCTAGACGAGAAGGACGAACGTTTCGTGCGCATGCTTATGTTTGGGAAGCCCGGGGCAGGCAAGGGCACACTGACTGCACGCTTGTCCAAAAAATACGACATTCTCACACTTTCTACTGGTGATTTACTTCGTCAGCATATTGCTGGGAAAACCGAGATTGGGCATGAGGTTGAGGCAATTATCGAAAAGGGAGGGCTGGTGCCCGATGAACTTGTCCTCCAGGTTGTTACAAGCAAATTAGATGTTCTGCAGAATAAGGTATACCATCTTGTCTTTTGTACCCAGGGCTCACCGTTGATGACTTTTGCTTCTTACTTTAGCATTGGATTCTTGACGGGTTTCCTCGTACCGTTAGACAAGGAGAACTCCTAGATGAACACCTTAAGTAAGTATACGTCTTGACAAGCAACCAATCAACTCCTTTAACCTGAGTCAACAGGAAACGGAATATGCCGTTAACCCTTGTCGTTAATTTAGATGTGCCAGATAACATTATCCTCAGTCGCATCTCTGAAAGACGGGTCCATCTTCCATCCGGCAGAGTGTACAATATGTCATATAATCGTCCTCGTGTGGAAGGTTTCGACGATCAAACCGGAGAGCCTCTGACCAGACGGCCTGATGATAATCCCGTTAGTGATCTTCTCTGTCCTTCAATCCTTGGGTGCAAATTTGCTGAGCTTTTTATCACCATCATTGCAGGAAGTATTTGCACGTCGACTTAAATCGTTTTACCAATCCACGTCACCACTTCTACAATATTACTCCAAGACGTCCACTTCTTCTAGTCCATCTCGACCAACTTATCAGCACCCCCATCAACTTTCTTTACATCGCCCCGCTGGATTGAAGATGAAGACGGTTAAGGGTATAACATCGGATGAGATCTGGCCCCAATTAGATTGTCTCATCCATAACTCTTTTCCTGGACTTCGAGAACGACCAGAATCTCGCGCACCTAGAGCGACGCGACTCCTAGGAAGCCATGACGTATCGATACCTAACTCCAGTGCCGAATACAAAGCATAATTCACCTGACTTCATGATCACTACAACATTTCTTAGATTGTCACTCTAGAGTCTACAACTCGATACGAATATTCCAGCATCCTGGCACTGTGTTTTTCCGGCCGTATGTCCGTTACCGTAGAGCATACCTTTCACATAATTTGAGATATTTAACACAAGTATGTTTATTGACGCACGTTTTCACAACATAAAGACCTTTTGGTAGACCCTCCTGCACTTGCTCTCGTACGAGATTCAGTCCTGCTAACTTGAACAGGCCTTTCCATGCAAGGTCTGATCTAAATGATACTTAAGTAAACATCAACTATCGATCCGCTAGCGCTATTCATACCTAATGAGGCTTGAATCCTGGTCATCGAAAACCTCTGTTGCCAAACCGTCTTCACCCTCACTACATATATTCTCTTTCACCACGACAAGACTTCTCGGGTGTTTAATCAGCGATTGATAACACCTTTTCAAAAATTCGATGAGATCAGGATTGGTAAGATGTCCTAAGCACCATTGACACCATATCACATCATAGCCAGTCCCAATGTCATCAGTCGGCCGCAGTGGTTGATATCCAATACGATCGTGAAACCGCGATCGATGCGGTGTTAAAGGAAGGAAATTCTGTAGCGTGTCTTGCAGGAAAACGACACTTTTGGTTTGGTCTGCAAGTCCAGGCCAAGAAATCTTAAAGTTTGTACCCTTGTCTTGCGCACTAGCACGCGCACGCGCAAGTGCTTCCTGTACAAATGCCGTTACGGGTTCTACAAGAACGACATCAGAGACGAGATGGAGGAGGACATCAGCCGTAACACGACCGATTCCTGCTCCGACGTCTAATGCCCGTGTTCGGCGTGGAAACGGTGGTTTATCGAGCAGACAAAGAGAAGATGGAACCGTGCATAATTCAGGGTACAGATTCAGCAAGAAAAGACGCGATCCTAGGGAGTCGATTCGCGGCAGTGACTAGATAAACCTTGGCATTAGATGGTTGCGTGTATTCAAAATTCGGAAATACCCCAGTTCCAAAACCACCCAGTACGCCGTCCAAACTTGCTGGTTGCGTTTCCCAGTAATTTAAGCCATCTTCGACAATGGGCTGCTGTATTTCATGAGTGGTCATGATAGCCAATAGGATTACGGTCACGTGCAGTACCTCGTTAAGCGCGTCTGCTGGAGACAAATAAATCACAATAACGCGCTTTCCTCATGGACGCCAGCATTTGGGATGAACCAGTCATACAGGATTCTCCAAAACGTCTAGGACGCGACAGGGGCGAGGAAGACGATGTTTTACCTCGATTCATAAAGCGCCCAAGACAGACACTCTTTTATGCCGACTCCGATGATGACCTCGAGCCTGGACCATCCAGCGCCGTGCTCAAAGCACCACCACCGCAGGAGATCGACATAGACGATCTTTTTGAGGGTTTGGACGATGACGATTCTCTGACCTCAAAACCTCTTCCAGCCATCGTGAATGAGGATGAATTGACGCGGCAGGCCGAGGCGAAGTATAAGAATCAAAAGAAGAATGCATCGCCTCTGTTGACACCACACGAGATACTTCCTAGTAGCTCACCTTCTCGCGACGGGGATGGTAAACCTGGTGGTGGTAAGGAACGTGAAAAGGAGAAGGAAGGCGATGAGAAGAAAGCTCGGAAAAGACAGCTTAGGTTGGATGAAAATCTTCTGCTCAGTCCATCTGGATTCCCGGAGTTGGTGAAAATGACGAAAGAATTTAAGATAAAGGGTAAAGGACATGAAGTGAGCTTTCCCTCTGTTCCTTAACTCGTAATTTACACCGAGGAGGCCGCAGACCTTGATCGACTTTTACGAATATATCAGTACTGGACACATCGATTATACCCGAAAACAACTTTCTCAGACACGGTTGAACGTATTGAAAAGCTATGTCATTCACGGAGGATGCATGTCAGTAATATATGTTTCGCGATTTACGCTTAAATCTAATGATTGTGCCAGATTGCCCTCTCTGTGTGGCGGGACGAGGCACATGGAAAAGTAGCAGAGCACGTAGACATTGAGGATAATGACGAAAATGAAAATCTGGAGGACAATGACAAGGACGAAATGACGGGCAATGACAATCAAAATTTGGGCTTCTCCTTTCCTCTCCCGTCACTTCCATCAAATAACCTCGATCATCGAGATCGTCCACCCGTCGGTCCAAGTACTAACAACGGACAGGAAGATGATCCTGAATTCTGGAGCATGCTTGAAGCAGAGATGGAAGCGCCTGCTTCCGAACCACCAATTACTCGCCCAAATTCATCGATGGATGAAGATGAGGATATGTGGGGTATTATTGATGAGATGGAGGACAAATCGAAGGCTCTGGGAGTTGAATCCGTTGAACTCGTCCCTGTTGCGGCAGGTCCCCTTCCTCAAAATCATCCGGCAGATGATGACTGGGACGATATGTATGTATGAATCAAAGTACTTGGTATATATGATGGAGTACGGTACAACAGCTATAACCAGTCAATATCCATAGTGTAATAATTGAATTAGCGTTTCATGACAAGTCCTTTGGGCCCCATAGGGCTGCTCGTCCGCTGGCATTCCCACTTGCGGCGCGTTCAACAAGACTCGGATGGGTACAAGTCACAGCCTGAACGGCGCTTATCCTGAGCGAATCATTAGCAAAACATCAAGGAAACAATAGAATCTTGAATACATAGTTCGGTCAGACAGCTGAGTTATTAGATCACCCTACGTAACAGTTAGGTGAAAGGAAGGCGTCTATAAATCACGACGCGCACCTTGCACGAATAGATATCTAAAGAGTGATTCATGTTTCCAACCTGAGGCAATTGTTAACCTCAATGCTGCATGTTAACCAAGAACATACCGTAAAGTAAGGATATACATCTGGATTTTGACTCCATTGTGCTCGGAGGATCGTGACCCATTTTCCCTGTCATTGGACTTTAGGCGAAACAATAGTGAATGAATAATTGAAACTTACAGTTTGACAATTGTGTCGAATCTGACAGAATGGTTTGAAATTGGGAAAAGTGGTGTTAGCACAAAAAGTTGGAGAAGTAATATCCCATACTAAGGCGAT
This sequence comes from Inosperma sp. D86, assembly GCA_026262225.1. Taxonomy (NCBI): domain Eukaryota; kingdom Fungi; phylum Basidiomycota; class Agaricomycetes; order Agaricales; family Inocybaceae; genus Inosperma; species Inosperma sp. D86. The sequence goes on from JAIUJM010000001.1 coordinate 37,420, forward strand.
ATCATCAGCAAAGACAAAAAAAAGTTAGGAGGCAAATTTACACCGCAAAGTATCGTCGTAGCTTGTGCTTACAATCTGACGACCCCTTAGATCCCAATAGGCTGAGCTCGCAGATTTGTTATGCGGGTATTCCCCTCTGAAAGTCCCAGCTCCCTCTGGTCTTGCGACAAATCGACTAACCACGTCTGTATCAAAGTCCAGAGTGTTACGGGTGGACTCATCTGTTGCCGAGTCTTGAGCTGCTTGGTCAAGCAGATCCACCGGCATACCGTGCAACTTCCTAGCATCCCAAATCCTATACATGATCAATCAGAGTTGCTAAATTATATTTCACCCAGTCCACGAACTTGATAACACGACTATTACTAGCCGTCAGGAGGAATTGAGTCCGTGTGGGATTCACGCTGATGGTCCCAATTTTATTATCGGAAAGGCCGTATCTACGGCTCTTCGACTTTTCTTCGCGAAGGTCGACATGGGTTACACCGCCTGAATGATCCGATATCCATAGCTCATGGCCACTTGGTGGAATGTCGATGCTAGAAATAAGATTCCCTTCTTCGTTCGCGAAAATCTCTCTAGATGTGCCAGAGACGAAGGAAAGACTGCGGACAGTACAGTCATATGAACTGGTGAATAGCTAGGAAGTCGAAGTCAGCCCAAGCATTCGGATCTTATAGCTGCACACATATTTACATTATGAGAGTCGGTAGGGTCAAGCTTGATGTTTGAAATAGACGACTTGGCATTCGCAGGCCAATGGAGTTGCAAACGCCAATATTTACCGCCTTCCTTATTCTCTGGCGCAATGCCCCCATCTTCATCTTCTTCGTCAGGAGGCGCTCTGGCGTCCCATACGCCAAGCTGACCATGCTTGTCTGCAGATATATTCTAGTCAGAAATACATGAAGGATCAAATATTGCTAACCTCCAAAAAAGATTAGATCCTTCGTTACTTCTGGGTGGTATGCAGCGCAATAAATACGCTCTGTAACGACCTTTGCTCTTGCTATGACCTTTAAATTCTTTACCTTCTCTCTAATTTCTTGCACAGCTCTCTCCGCTTTACCACCCTCGCCCTCGAAAACGAAAGCATCAGAGTCAGGAACACGTCTTTGACACTGTACCACACCCTCCATTGTCGTCGATAACTCTGACAGATCTTGCGGTGAGTCCGTCTCAGCGAGCGTCTTGAAATTTAAGACGTCATGTCGAGGTCGCTTGGCGAGGCGAGCCTTTTCCTCATTTTCTTTTCGTTCTAACTCCCATTTCGCTTCTTCCTCCTACAGTCCTTGCGTATTCAGCAAGCAAATGAAGCACAAATTACGTCACTCCCACCTTACGCAATTGTCGCTCTTCAGGTGTCTCGTCCAAATCCCCATTCAATTTCTTTTGCAACCTTCGGGACTGCCGACGTGGTGCCGGCAATTCTTCTCTTTCGCGTTTGGCACGTTTAGTCTGCACAGGTTTTGCGGTAGATTTCGCTGTGGCCGTGCCAAGTGACTGGATGGCTTGATTTAAGCCAAGGTCCTCGAATAAAGCTCGATTTTTTGCGATGTTGGCCTCTCGGTCAATTTCACTATGAATGTATCAGAACAATGCGTATCACATGTAGAGCAATTCTTACTATTGGGATTTGGTTGGCATTAGGTATAGGGTGAGTTGACCTGCAGCAGTCATGTTTCTTACGCCAAATGTCACATATCACGTGTAGCCGTGACGCCATTACACCATCGATAAATTACATTATGTATGTACAGAAGGGAATGAAAAGGCTAGGAGGAAAGTAGTTTAAAAAAAGGTAACATCGCATATTAATATCCGTTACGGTATAAATTCCATCAAGGTAAAATCGGTCCCGCCAATTGTTTGTGTTTCACCAATAATTTGTTTGAATCATCTTCTATGCAACCTCCAACACCGACGTCTCAAGGACACGGAACATTTCAGGGTCTTTCGAGTGCTCAGACCAGCCAACTACTTCTCTCCAGTTATACGCATTTGCCTCCTTGATTCCTGCACCTTCAAACATGGCCATCTCATCATCTGTCAGACCACGGAAAATGAGGAATAGCCGAGTGAAGATGCATGGATCCGCGCCAATTTCAATGTCGACCGCAGCGGCAACCTTGGTGGGAGGTAAAAACCTATAGGCAATGTTCTTGTGCGCGGAAAACGCGTGGATATTGGTACTAAAAAGAAGGCTTTCAGGCAAAGTAATGGGTAAACGAGATTACCAACGTAATAAAGGCTGTACGAGCGTGCTTTGACATTCCCAGCTGATCCAGGACGTTCATCAGATGTGATATGAAGTCTCTAAAAGACATGGCAAATCCATTCCTCGAACTAATGAAATTTGTAGGTTCTAGCATCGAAGCATCAGGACTATCATAATTGATTAGCATTTGATCTTAGAGATAAAAAACCACCTACATTGCTTCATAATACAACGCCGTTACTACCATTTCACTTTCAAAATGCTCAAGTGCACCTCCGGGATGAACACGCAAGAAGTATTTAACTTTGTGAGCTTCCTCTTTGGGCTCTGGTGGTGGCCAGGCAACTCCTAGTCTCCAGTAAGGCGAGAAAGAAAGAACAACCTCGCAATATTGCACAGTTGGGGCCAATATCGCAAGATTACACTTCGCTGTCGTGGTCGCTTTCGTAACAGTGGCAAGTTTGCTGATAACTCTAGTATCAATCATCATATCTGGAGTGAATTCTCCTCCAGCTGGAAGACGAGTCCCACTGAATTCCAGGAAGTGGGTTTCATTATCGTGAACAATATCCAATTTCCCCCAGAACTGGCCATCAACAAGGGTTCCATCTTCCATTCTTGCCATATCGAGTTCATCTGAATTGATTGTGACGTCCAGTGCAACTTGCTGCCCTGGAGTGAGTTCCAAATTCAAGGTGCCAGGCATTTCAAGGACTGGAAGGGGTCTAGCCTTACATAAGCACGAGAAATTCAAATTAAATCACAAGAGAACTTACGGCGGCTCTCTATTACGCAGTAATGAGCACAGCAATAGAATTAGGGTAGAGGGTACTCACGGAGCTTCAGGTGGCGGAGGTGGGCCATCACTCACGATCTCGACTCTTATTCCTTGAACTCCCATGATAGCGATTTGATATGAATCGTCCCCGGTTAACTAGAATTGAACTAATTGAGATGTCTATAATAGTAGTGCATATACGGAGACTCACGTAAATGTATGGGCTAGCGACCAAGCGCTAAAAGGGGACAAGACATGAAGACGATGTCTAAGAGTAGGGCTTATGAACACCTACAGCAGCCTGCATCGATGCATACTCCACTGGTATCCGTAGGTTGAAGAGGCTGCCAGGGGGTGGTTTTACCCATTCTTGGGCTATATGCACCAGTTCCTGAAATTTAATATGAGTGTATGCGTTGAAGGTCATTAACGATTACCTACAGCGAAGGTTGCTGGAAGCTGTCAGATGAAACTGTCAAAACCTCAGCGATGCAAGAAAGGCAAATGAAGCGCACCATCCTGAGAGTCTCCATATCGCCCATGGCGAGGGTAAGCAATTTTGGTCTTGCAACGGCCATTGGAGGCTGCTTTGCCTCCGGTTCTTTACCCTTGGGTTTGAATTTGTTCCAAAAGCCGGCTGCCGTTGGAAGACTTGTGGATGTAGTTCTATAGCGATATCAGTTATATTGCGAGACGGAAATGAAACACATCAGCGTACGTAGGAGAAAGGAGCATGTATGACAAAGAAAAAAGGCCTGTTTGGTAATGGTAGTGGTTGATATCAGGGATGTAGATGTGAAAGGGTTCGACGAGCGTCCAAACTCGGCTTGCCACGATGAAAACACGAGGCTGGTGCCAGCTAAACGACTTTTCCAGAATTTTCGGTTTCCAAGTCTGTAAGACCCTTTCCTCGCCGTTGACGCGAATATATGCACGATTACCCTCAGCCCAGGGTCGCAGAGAGCTATAGACGCTCAACGAGATAAAGTACTGGTGTATTATGTAAGCTGATATCATTCATAATAGGGTTGATCAGATGCGCCGTGCCGTGTCTCCTTTGAAATGCTTGGTCGTGTACGTAGCGTTTTTCCTAGTCGAACAATATCCATCACAACGCGGTTGGCGTCGACGGCTCAAGGTCGAAAAGCTAATGGTGTTGGTAAAAAATATGAACTTCTAATGTGAGTGAAGGTTGAGGCAGAAATGCATTCAATGCAGCGCTAATTCCAACTATTGGATACAGTTGCAACTTAACAAAAGAGGACGTACGCTGTGTGTCTACAGCATCCAATACCTCTAAGGCTCCCGGCAATCCTGAACCTCCACCAGTCATTGCTTCCGAGTCCTTCCTCGAAGTGAAACTTCCAGCTCCTGACGTTGATCCGGGGCTGCAGATCCGCGTTGTGAGCCTGTTTCCTCGTTTATTAAGCCATTTAGCCTGAATTCGATTTTGCCAGCCATACGTACCGGACTTTTGGGACTCGGCAAAGTTTGCCCCCGACACTGTGGTGGCTGAAGTGCCAAAGGTTATAGTCGTCGGTGGCACGGAAACATACCACGGCGGTGGACCAGCCCACGCTTTGGATGATGTGAACATACCTATAGAGAAGGATTCCAGTGAAATGGATGTCGGACGTTCAGAGAGTTTCCTTGATGATATCGCAGAAGATCTTCAACTTCCTCCGGTTCAGGAAATCAAAAGTAGCTTCCGCAAGCTCTTCTCACAGTAGCGAGAACGATGTTATACATGAAAAGCTTCCCTTGCCACATAAACATGTTGTATTATTGGGATCTGATCCAGTAGTTCAATCCTTATTTAGTGCTTGACATCATGATCCAACTTGTGCAGTTTCAACCACATTTATTGGCTTATCTAAGCCAAACTACCAGATTTTCTCCTTGGTCGAGGATGGCAAGTACAAGCAGCCAGTTGCCTGCAATCGAAATCCCACCTGGTTTCCGTCTACATACAGAAAACACGACGCGCATCCTGCTGTCTTCGGATGAAGCATTCCTCAACCCTGTTCAAGAATTTAACCGAGATTTGAGTGTCGCGTGCATTCGGGTTTGGAGTGAAGAGTTGAATAAAGTCAAAGAGGAAAAATGGAGGAATGCACAAGCTCGGGGCAAAGGTCCAAAGACCAATAGGAAAGGCAAAAGTTCGTCACTTATTTTCCTTTTGACTGTGGACCTCATTCAAAGCAGAGTCAACGCAAATCCCGGACAGTGCAGATTTGCAGATGGATATGTCTTTGCCATCGTCTGTTCCAGATGTTGCTCCTACTACAGAAGTGAAAAATTTGTCTGCCACTGTGAGAATTTGGTCCAATATTCCTTGGAAAACGGTAACGAAACTTCATTAGTTCATACCCACCAAGTTTGTGCTCCTGGAAGCCCTATCTGCTACAGGCCTACGTGCTATTCGTTATGCGAAAGAAATACCTTTCGTCAAGTTAATTTATCCTACTTGCCATCTTTAATGGATCTCATGAGCGTCACAGGCATGTTATTGCGAATGACCTCTCACCTTTAGCAGTCGAAGCTATCAAACGAAACGTAAAATTCAATGGTCTTTTGGAAGAGATTAATGAGACCGCCGGGATGGCTGCGTCGGCGGCATCATGTGCAAAGATTCAGATTAATCAAGGCGATGCTTGGTGAGTTTTCTTGCTTCTAACAAAATGTTGAGATTAAGTCTCTTCTAGCTCGCTGATGTACAACCATCGTGAAGGCAAGAAGCTCGTCGACATCGTTGACCTAGATCCGTATGGTACAGCCGCCCCATTCATCGACGCTGCAGTGCAGTGTGTAAATGAGGGAGGTTCGTCACTGCTCGTTCTTCTAGAATTTGCTAACTTATTACTTTAATCATAGGGTTGCTCTGTGTAACATGTACAGACCTCTCCGTCCTTGCTACATCAAATTTCCCTGAGAAATGGTAAGGACTATCATTCTCTAGGTCTCATACCTGTTCATTTGATTTTTCGAAGTTTTTCAAATTATGGGGGTGTGCCTGTCAAGGCTGAGTACTGCCACGAAGCTGTAAGTTGCAACGCCTTGAAATATTGTTGGTTGACAGGATAGTTCCAAGGCTCTGCGTCTAGTCCTGCATACTCTGTCAACATCGGCTTCGAGGTATGGAAGATATATAGAACCATTGCTTTGTCTCTCCATCGACTTTTACGTTCGTCTATTTGTTCGCATTCGTTCGGCTCCAATCGAGGTAAAGAAGGCACTATCGTAAGTCCCATGAACTTCATTCTATATGGAGGACTTGAATGTATGCCAACAGAAAAAGTTCTACCTTCTACATTTGTACCTCATGTCAATCACATTACGAGCAACCGTTGGGCAAGATGTTGAGCAGAATACACGAAGGGACCGGACAGACGAATATTGTCTTCAAAACTCAGGTTGCGACCTTGGGGTCTGATAAATGTCCTGAATGCGATTCTCATCTTCATGTATGTTCTGACGATGTAGGGGCGCCCTTCCCTGACCTCTTGTTTAAGATTGCGGGTCCGATGTGGTCAGCCCCTCTCCACGATACTGACTTTGTGGGGAAGGTCCTGGCGCACCTAGAAGAAAACAAAAATCTTTATGGAACTGCCTCCAGAATGAAGGGTATGTTGACTATTGCCAAAGAGGTAGGGATTCTGTTCAAGACTTAAATTCGGTCATTATTTGCTTAATCCTTTTGTACAGGAATTACCAATTCCATTTTATTTCACACCGAGCAAAGTGGCCAGCTTTTTTCACTGTGAAACGCCATCCATGGACGATGTTGCGTACGCACATTTTTCCTGTCTGTCGACTCCAGCTGATGCTTCCCATAGATCTGCCCTCTTGAATGCCGGGCACAAGGTATCTCGATCGCATGCCTGTCCCGGATCTCTCAAATCCACAGCGTCGCATCGAGAGCTCCATGATATCTATCGCTCTTGGATTCAGCACCATCCAGTAAAGATGGAAAATATTTCCGAGAGATCACCAGCACGGAGATTACTGGCTAAGGAACCTCTGTAAGATTAAATTATTTGTTTGACGCGTCCTTACTCAATCTAACTAGAACCCATGCGGACTTTACACATCACCCTCAGACTGTTGGTCGATCGGAGACGGTAAAGCTGGTTCGATATCAAGAGAACCCTGTCAATTGGGGTCCAGGCAAAAAGGCCCCGAAACGTAAACGTAGTTCAGACGTCTTAGAGGAGGAGCCTCCTGCGAAGCATTGAAGGGAGGATGCGAAAGGAACCTTTGCAAGAGAACTATGCTATCTAAGTATACACAGATAAATGCGCCGTGACACACATACAGAGAAAACGCACGACAGCATTCAAAATAATTAAGGAGAAGGATGAATAAACAAAGCATAAAAAGTTGATTGAATAAGTTATATCTCGGCATTCCCAAAGAACTGGGCTTGACAGAAAAGTAAAACAAACAATGTCCTGCAAGTTCCCAAAAAGAGATGAAAGCAAAGGACAAAAGGTTTAAAGCTCTATGGTGTCAGTTTTAGGAAAGGGTGTTGCAACAGCATCGCGGCGGGCGGTCGGGCCTCATGGTCGACTTTGAATGTTTGTCGCAGGAAATCTTGTGCTTCCGGCGTTATATCTGACGGTACAGTAGGCGTGGCCGAAGATCCAATTTTAAAGATGGCTTGCATCTGGGTGAGTTGGGCCCATGGATGCTCCCCTGTAAGCATTTCAACAACAAGGCATCCGACACTCCAGATGTCGGCTTTGTGTGTATGGCCAGTTTGTTTAACGACTTCAGGTGCCATCCAGAAGACAGAACCTTGAAGTGATGGCCGATTCATCTTGTTACCTGTAAGGAGAGCTGAACATACAAGGATATTTTAATTCAAGACATGAATTTAACGCAGAGAACACTCACTGTCGACTTTCTTTGAGATGCCGAAATCGGAAATTTTGACACCACCTTTGTTATCCACGAGAATGTTTGCACCTTTAATATCTCGATGGATGATATCGCGTTCGTGGAGGTAGTTAAGACCCTGGAGAATTTGTCTAACAAAATTCTTCACAAGGGGCTCCTCAAAGGCACCGTAACTCCGTAATAAGGCTGTAACCGATCCTCCTGGGACATATTCAAGGAAGATATTAAGGTATTCTGCGTCAATTGACGAATCTGAAGGGTGTCAGAAATATATTGCAAAAGGGTGGCGACAGGTGGAAACTCACAGAGATATTGGACAATATTTTCATGGTGGAGGTTCTTCAACAGTTCGATCTCACGCTCAAGCGCTGTAAGCATACTCTTCTTTCGCTCTTGATTAGGACCAGAGCTGGTAGGCAGTTCAACTTGTTTCACAGCCATAAGCAAACCGTTCGACGCATCCATGCCGAGATAGACCTTTCCGAACGATCCAGCACCGATAAGAGCACCTTTGATCCATTTATTTGCTTCAAGACTAAGTTAGTTAATGAATCAATACATTTCATATTTGATACAACTTACCCCGTTTCGCGCTGATAACATTCCGAATAACACCATCATCATCCACATCCAAGTTAAGTTCATCTGCTTCATCATGTAACGTTTCATCTTCCTCATCAGAGCCAATTTCACTCTCATCCTCTCCATCTTCACCTTCATCCTCTTCATCAGCAGCAACCGCTTTCGGAACCATGTGCTCAATTTCTGAATCAACCTTTGTCCAGCCATCAAGATCTTCCTCACGTCCGTACATCCCACTCGCACGTCGATTCTCAACCGCTTCGGTAATTTGGTCTACCGTCATCAAGCTAGCCGTATCGGACTTGTCCCGTTTGCTGCGTAGCTCTGTCATGTAGCTCATGCGGTTAGAACTTGTAGATATCGACCGTGACATTCGTTTCTTGGCCACATTGTCGATGGATTCCGACAATGGTACCGATGGGAAGGGAATGGGAGGGAGATGAGGAATTGTAGATTTCGTTCCTCCATCGTGGCTACTACCAAGGTGGAGGTCAACTAATCGGCCGTCGTCCGTCGATAGTGAAACTCTAGGAAGATTTTCTGTATCTTCCTTATCGGGAACAGGGGGCGGTTGGGAGTCTTGCGTGCTTACACTAAATCTTGACGAAAGTGCGATGCTTTCCCTTCTGCGCATTATACTATTTCTTGCTGTACGCTCGAGTACCTTCTTCTCTGCATTGGGAAAGAATTCTGTTAGATGGTTTGTAATAAGTTCGCTTGGCGGACGTTGTCCAAAGAAGTTGCGGAGCTTTGAAGGCCGCTTGTTTACTTGTGAAGCTGGGCTGAGACGTCCAGATCCCAACAAGGAGGTAGAAGAGGAAGGTGGGGAGATGGATGCATCGAGGGCGCGTTCAGGGTCCCGGACGCCAAGCCCGCTGAGAATACTGATGGAACTAGCGCGCTTGGTGTTTCTGCTTGTGGGGTTGGTAAGAGAGGCGTTTGGTATGCGAGGGAGCCGACGAAGGACGAGTCCATATTCTCGTGTTGGGTGGTCCGGCGCATGGCAAATAGAAAGAAGTTCGGCCTCTGTGAGAGGTTGACCTTGATAATTGATGAGGATGTAGGCTACATGACAACGAATGACATTTCTGTTCGTACCTGGGTAGTCTCCCTGACCGAGGTCCATGTACACTCCCCATCCATCAACTGACAGTCCGCCGTCCTCTGTTTGCGTAACTTCCATATTGGTATCTGTTTTGAGAGTATTTTTGACGAACTTTTTGAGAACTTTTTCGACGACCTCAACACCTCCATTGCATGAGGCAACATCAATTGTAAACGAAAGACCCTCATCAGGAACGACAAATTTGACTAGTCGCTTACGTAGATCATCCAAACTAGAGGGTCCATTACCTGATGGAATATTGAATGGACCGCGACCCACTGTGTACGTATTTGTTGTTTGAGGAGACGGGGTAGTCGGACCCGATGGGGCGGAAAAGGCTTCCTCGATGGGAGAAAGAGATGAGGCAAGATTCGAAGTTGGTTGATGCAATTGAGGTTGAGCACTTGCATACGGGTGTGTACTGGCGAGGGGCCGCTTTCCTGGTGAACCACTGACTGCATTTCCGATAGAATTGTTCCTACCATGAACACTCTGTACACCGCCAATTTGATTGGGCCGCAGGCGAGCAGCTGGTAGGGGTGAGATTGCTCGACCGCCACTACTGGAGCTTGGCCTGGAACCTGGATTCCCAGGCCGAGGATCGGCAGGTAGATGTTGATTCACCCAGTTGCCTGATGAGGGTGTATGGAGTCCTGAGGAACTTTGGACAGGATAAGCAGTTGCATCGGGTGCGGGCGAATTCGCATAGGAACGATTTGTCCGGCCTTGTCCGGGTGGAGGTGGAGGTTGAGTGCGGGGAGGCGGAGGTGGGGGTGGGAGATTGGACCTGGGACCAGAATTTGCTGAGTGGGCACTGTTGGGAGTGATACTTGACGGTGGGGTGATCTGCATTGGCATTGGCAATGGGCGTACGGTTTGGGATATTGTCTGTGGTTGCTGAGAAGTAAGCCTTGCAGAATCTGGATCCCTTTGTATGGCTGGAAGATCTGCTCTGCCTGCATCTGCATTAAGTTGTAAAGGAGCTGGTCGAACGTTCTCCAGTCGTCGGTTAAGGGTTTTACTAGTATGACCATCCATTTTGTCCAAGTCGCTGGTCAAGCCTTGTCTGTTTTTCGCTGATACCTTTTGACGGAGGATCTTAATAGCATTGAGTATCCTGAGCCTATCACCTATGCTGGAGACGCCCATCTCCTGGAGGACATTCTGATCTAGTTCGAGCAAAAGGTCCCCACGAATATCATTTATTTTGAAAGTTTCTTCATGACAACCACATTTGATGTCGTTCAGCCAGCGAGAAACATGATCATCGTTCCATGTTCGTAGAAAAGCAGCATAAGTCATGCCTGGAGGAGGCTCTATAGGTGTGTACTGCTGGTACTTGATCGGGTGAAGAGGAAGCCTGACATCTGTGCGATATGAGCGTGGGTGAGGCAGTTGGGTCATGAACTGTGTTGAAGTCGAGTCTTCGGCGGCGTAGAAGGCCATGGCATATGTCGCTGAGACGGACGGATGTGAAACGCCTTGACAACCGCAGTGTGTGATAAGATTTCAAACTCGAGACGCGCTCAGCAATTCCTAAACCAAACATCGACCAACACTTACTACGCAGTCCATATTTGGTCCTTGTTTATATCTGTGGGATCGCTCTCCGAGACATGAGCTCCATAAAAACGCCGTAGGCGCTAATGAATGATATCCGCCTTGTAATTTCTATTGGGAGAACAATAATCTTACCTGCCAGCACATATCATGACTACCGGCAAGTTAATTTTAGACTCTCTGCACTATAGAACCCGAAAGGCACAGAAAAAAAAATATTCGGAGTCTCGAGCGGACTGTCGTAAGAGCAGAAAGTTCTGTTCAACTGGCAGGACCGGCCCAAGGCACCCGCATGCCTTATGTTGATGGCTGTGATTATTAAGAGACCCAAATAACTTTAGTGCCTTTCAAGCTTTCACCCCATCTGCCATCTCGTCCTTCTTTGACCTCCTTTCTTTTTTTTATACTGTCTTTTGCCCGGGGACCAACTTCTATAGACAGCTATGCGTCCTTTGGCTACGCTAACAGCCATATTTTGTCTCATTCACCTCACATTTGCTGCCCCATACGATGACCTCCTCGTCGACTACAATTTAAATACCAACAAAGACGCTCAGAGTGTACTAGAATACGATTCAACTCGGCCAAACCAGACCTATACTCCTTCCCCTCAAAACTGGCGGGCCCTCCCAGTATACACCATCCTGCTCGACAAGTGGGCAGATGGTGACCCCTCTAACAACGACTACTTCAAAACCGTACACGAGTATGACTCCCGTGAAACTCAACTCCGCTTCGGTGGCGACCTCAGGGGCTTACGTGCAAAACTCGACTATCTATATGGAATGGGTGTCCGTATCATCTTCATGTCGGGAACGCCCTTCCTGAACATGATCTGGCAAGCTGACAGTCAGTAATCAGACTTGCACATCTTCATTCACACTCTCAGCTTATCTGTACAGGTTATTCCCCTCTCGACTTCAGCGTTCTGGATCCTCACTGGGGTACCATTCAAGATTGGCGGGACACCATTGATGCTATCCACGCTCATGGGATGTATTTTATGGCCGATTTCACCGTCGGTACTATGGGGGACCTTGTAGCATTCTCGGGGTATGTCATACGGCATATTGCGGAGATGGTATTTAACTTTCTTGGACAGCCATATGAATTCGAGTGCACCCTTCACCTTGAATGAATACAACACCGAATGGAAATTACCGAACTACGCACCCTGGAACTTCACCAAGTACCGTGACTTTGCTGTCCGTCTTCACATTTGCGACGTCATTTTGATTCTACTAATGCGGTTTATCGTAGTTGACAAATGAGCGCGACCCCAACTGCCAACTACCCAAATTTTGGATGGACGATGGTACAGTCATCAAGATTCAGACCAATGGTTGCATGAAATCAGAATTCGATCAGTACGGTGATATGGAAGCTTTTGGTGTCCACCCCGACTGGCAACGTCAGCTTTCCAAGTTTGCCTCAGTACAAGATCGTTTGCGAGAATGGAACCCGGACGTCATGAAGAAAATACAAAAGTTCTCTTGCATGGCGATTAAAGCGCTTGATATTGACGCCATTCGAGTGGACAAAGCCACACAGGTGACTGTCGATGCCCTGGCCTCGTGGGCTTCCAGCACACGTGCCTGTGCTGCTAAATTGGGAAAAAACAACTTCTTCATTCCAGGAGAGGTAACTGGTGGTGATCGATTTGGTTCACTCTATATGTAGGTCATTGATTGAAAATAAAGGGTTTGATCCTTACCCCATCTCCATAGCGGACGAGGAAGAACCCCGACGCAACTGCCTCCAGGATTTGTTGCAGCGGCTAACCTTACAGCAAATCAAGATGAATTCTTCCTTCGCGAGGCCTCCCTCAACGGCTTAGATGCTGTTGCCTTCCACTACTCATTTTATCGTGCCATGACGCGATTCTTGGGAATGGACGGCAATCTCCAGGTAGCATATGACGTCGATGTTAACTTTGTCACCGCGTGGAACCAGATGTTTGTCGACAATGATTTCCTTAACCCTACTACTGGCAAAGTTGATCCTAGGCACATGTACGGCACCAGTAACTTTGACGTTTTCAGGTGGCCGGGTTTGCAGATGGGTGTCCAACGAAGTGTCCTGGCGACTTTCATTGGTGCACTTGTCATGCCTGGTATTCCTCTAGTATGTTCAACCGTCTGATCCGGCATCTGAGCTAACCGCTCCCTTCTCCAGTACTATTATGGCGAGGAGCAAAATTTTTACCTCTTTGACAATTCCGCTTACAACTATCTTTACGGGTATTTATTATACTTTTTAAAAAAAAGCACAATTGATGCTGACCTACTACGTTCCTTAGACGGCAATCTATGGTGTCAAATACTGCATGGCAGAGACATGGTTGTTATCGACTCGGGTCTGAGCAGTATTTCAACATGCCACTGGATAAGTCCTTGTTCGGATGCTACGATGACTGGAATTCGTTGGATCACTTCGACCCCACTACAGACAGTCGCCTCTTATTCTCACAGTTCAACTATCTCCGCACGGTTTATGGATCGCTGCAGGACGGCTTTGCTCTTGTCCAACGAGGCAATTGGACCTATTATATCCAGAGACCTGGTTCCAATCAAACACAAACTGAAATGGGACTTTGGTCTGTCTCCCGTGGGCCCATTGGAGGTATTCAAACAGTTGGCGGCAGATACACGGATCAGCTTTGGATGCTCTATACGAACGAGAACGTCACGAAGACATATACTTTCGATTGCAAGAGCAGTAACTGGATTTCCTCGCCCTACGTTTCGGGGACAGTCGTGAAGAATGCTTTCGCGCCATATGAAGAATACACGCTCGAGGATTCGTTGTCTTCCTACAATAACGATAGTCGGGCGCCTTATTTCGGCTGCTTGAACAGTGTGACCATGGATCCCTGGGGCTTCAAGTTGCTTATTCCCGTCACGGAATGGGTAGCGCCTCCGCCAATGATCACCAAATTCACGCCAGGTCATGATGCTCGGCTGCTTTCAAATACCACTACAGTCAACATTGCCTTTGAATTTAATACAGCCATGAACTGTGATGGCGTCACTGGGGCTATCTCATTCAATATGGGCGCCTCTAACACAGGTGGTACTCCCACTATTGGGGGTGTTAAATGTGATTCTATGAAGGGCACCACAGGAAAGCTGCCAGGCGCACCGATTTCTGCTTGGTACTGGTCAGCTACGTTATCCAATGTGCCTGACGGGATCATGGAAATTGTGGTAACAAACCCGCCATCTGCCACTGCAGGAAATTCGACTGGGGTATGTCTATCTCTACTTGAATATTTCTTCTGACATCATTTATATTCGGCGTAGGCCACCGATCACTTCTTGCTTAGGAAGGGTGCTGCTGACAACATCATGGTCTTCCCTGACAGTGATTATGACAAGAATGGCACTTTTACTTTCACCAACGACCATTATGAGTATACACACAAGGCTTTTGGCGCGGATTCATTCCGTTACTCTGCAGACTTTGGAACGACATGGTCGGATTGGAAGAAATGGGAGGCCACGACTACGATGGACAAGGCACTATTTGACAATTCGGGCAACTTTTGGAACGGAAAGCACTTAATGGTTCAATGTGAGTTTTTTGGTAGCCTGCGTCAGATATTAGGGCTGAAAATTTTTGTCGAAGATTGGAGTCAGATTGCAATGTCTGCTGCTCAAGTCGTTCATACAGATTATTCCTATTCTGGAATGCCCCGCCGTTACCCGCAGTTCCTTGTTCGTGGGCCGTTCAACAACTGGGGTTTTGATAAGGGTGTTCCCCACCAGATGACACAGAATTCTGATGGATTATGGGAGCTGGAAATCATGGCTGCTTGGCCCACTTATATGCAGCTAAACGTCTGGGGCTTCGATGATTTCTTCTACGGCGATCTGGACGGAGACGGTGTACTTGATCGTTTGCCTCCTAACTCGGTCGCACCCAACTATCTCAACATCTCTGCCCCACCTTTTCCCCACCTCGCTTGGTCCCTTCTCATCGACGATTCGACAATGACCTGGACGCTAAAACCACGAGGGCAAGCTATCATCGGTGCCATCATGTATGCGCTCCTCCTCGCCGTCCCTCTCATCACCGGTGTTCTTGCTGTCCTCCTCTTCATGTGGACATTCTATGGCATTAAACATAACCAATATGGTGCCAAAACAAAGAATCATTCAAACTATTTCCCCATCTTTGGCACGAAGTCCACTGGCGATCTGAAGGAGTCCCACCCAATTTCGGAAAAGATTTTCGGGAATAAGCACAGTCACGATATCATTGGATGGCCTGAGGACAAGAACAAACGTCGAAAAGTTCTCATATCGACTCTGGAATATGAAATTATCGACTGGAAGCTTAAGGTCAAGATCGGAGGTCTTGGTGTCATGTCGTCCCTAATGGGCAAGGCTATGACTGATGTAGATTTGATTTGGGTTGTACCAAAAGTCAAAGATCTCGAGTACCCCGCCGGCGAACCTGCAGAACCTATTGAAGTCATCATCTTTGGCGAGCCCTACTTGATTGAAGTTGAAACCCACGTTTTGGACAATATCACCTATGTCATTCTTGACAGTCCCGTATTCCGCGCTCAGACAAAGGCCGACCCGTATCCGGCTCGTATGGATGATCTGAGTTCCGCCATCTTTTACTCAACCTGGAATCAGGCTGTTGCTGCCACCATCCGTCGTTTCCCTACTATCGACATCTACCACATTAATGATTACCACGGCGCTCTGGCTCCCATATACTTGCTTCCCAAGGTCATCCCCGTCTGCTTGTCCCTCCATAATGCCGAGTTCCAGGGTCTCTGGCCTCTTCGTACCAAGGAAGAAATGAAGGAAGTGTGCTCAGCGTTCAACATCAGCAAGGAACACTGCACTAAATACGTACAGTTCGGAAACACCTTCAATTTGCTTCACGCGGCTGCTTCATTTATCAGTACTCATCAGAAGAGTGTAGGAGTTGCTGGTGTGTCTGACAAATATGGCAAACGGTCTTGGGCCCGGTACCCTGCTCTTTGGACGCTCAAACATGTCGACTCCCTTCCTAATCCCGATCCAAGTGATATCGCAGCGTTAGACGAGAAGCCAGTCAAACCCCACGATGTTCAAATTGATGAAGCTGCTGAGGCTGCCCGCCCAGAACTCAAACGTCAAGCCCAGGAATGGGCTCACATCAAGCAAGATCCTCACGCTGACCTGTTTGTATTCGTAGGGCGTTGGTCAAAGCAAAAGGGTGTCGACCTTATTGCCGATGTCATGCCGACTTTGTAGGTCCTTTTATCAAGCAAATGGTATAAAAAAATTCTAATCACCTGTATTTAGGCTGGAAAAGCGGCCTAGCATCCAGTTGATCTGTGTAGGACCTGTTATCGATCTTTACGGACGTTTTGCAGCAGAAAAGCTAGCTCGCCTTATGGAACTCTATCCAGATCGCGTATACTCAAAACCCGAATTCACAGCGCTGCCTCCTTACTTGTTCAGTGGCGCCGACTTTGCTCTTATCCCTTCTCGAGATGAACCTTTCGGCCTGGTTGCTGTCGAGTTCGGTCGTAAAGGTGCACTTGGAGTAGGCAGTCGCCTTGGTGGTCTCGGTTTAATGCCTGGTTGGGTATGTCATAACTTCCCCAAGCTAGAGGTTGTGAACTGATTTCTGTTTGCAGTGGTATCCCGTTGAATCGAGTGCAACAAATCACATGCTCTCCCAACTAACAAAGACGATCAAGATGGCTTTGAAGTCAAGTGAAGAGGAGCGCGCTATTCTGCGTGCACGATCCGCCGTTCAACGTTTCCCTGTTGTGGAATGGCGTCAACGAATGGAGGATTTCCACAAGCGTAGCATTACCACGAGCCGGACTGCTGCTGGTAGCAATGCCTGGAGAGAGTCTGATTGTGATGGTGCTGGTTTACGACCAATGGCCGATACAGATGATTGGAACCCTGTCGCTCAAGTACACCCTACACAACCAGAATGGGATGCTCGCAGCTACAATGACCAGTCCTTAACACCCCAATTCCCTGCTTCAGGCTCACCGGCGCAGTGGAGTCAAGAAAGTCTGTCACCCGGAGAAGTCGGATTCAGGACAGCACATGGAAATGAGTCCGACTACTTTGCACGTGCTAGCGTAGTTTCAACTGGATCCAACACTGGCTTCAACAACTTCCTCGAACGAGCCAACAAGACAATAGCCAAGGATCAAAAAAATGCTCCTGATCCCTTCTTAGATCCTGGACTACATCCGAGTCGACCTTTTGGTGCTCATTCTCGAGTGTCTTCAGTGGAATCCATCTCTTCTATCGTATCCGAGAAGTCTAATTCACCCCTCAACAAAGCCATTGCTTCTGTAAGCACTTTCTCTGTTGTATTTGAGACCCTACTGAGTTGTCCCTCAGTTCACCGATGCTGACGGCGGAGTATCAGCCGAATTCGTACAGAGACTTCAAAACTTGAACGCTAAAAATTCAGAACATGAACTGTCAATCGAGAAGTTCCTTATGAAGAGTGAAGAGGCCTTCTTTGGAAAAGTCCGCAAACAGAAATTATCCGAAGCCGCAAGTATACGCTCATCAATTCGTGATTCCATGTGGGGGACGCCGGCCGAATCTGTCTATTCTCAACCTGCTTGTAAGTCTCTACCTCAGAAGTTTTGCACATGACTCATTGGCTCGATCTTCAGCGCCCTTTATGCAATCTTTCCCTCAGTCTGACGACCTTGGTGGAGACCTGAATCAACCTCCAGTAGCACTCATGTCTGGACTTCAGATCACCATGTCCCGGGAAATCTGGAGTTGGCCATTGTACACAATCGTTATTGCCATAGGACAGGTTAGATCTTGTTTGTTTTACTGCAAGTTCTCGTCCTCAAATTTTTACAGATGCTGAGCGCAACTAGTTTCCAAATTACGCTTTTGACTGGTCACAATTCCCAGGACGATGTTTCCCTTTACGTCCTTGGTGGCGTCTTTTTGGCAGCGACTTTGGTCTGGTACCCAATGTTCAGGATCAAGCCATCGATATATGTGTTGTCTTTGCCTTGGATATTCTTCGGATTGGCTTTCCTCCTCATAGGAATTCCTTCGGTCCATCCAGCTCTTGCACCAGCCCACCGGGCTCTTTCAAATGCCGCAACGTGGTGTTACGCCATTGCATCATCTGCAGGATTCTTGTTCTTTGGTCTTAACTTTGGGGAAGAAGCGGTGGGTGTTCTATCGTATATTTCAGTCGATTCTTCTGATCATTTCTCTAGGGTGCTGCAACAGAAGTTTGGACGCTTCGAGCTTGTATTGTCCAGGGATCACAGCAGATTTGGGTTGCTGCGTTGTGGTATTGGGGTTATCAACTTAACGGTCGTCCAGACGGTTACATTCCTCCTTGGTGGATTCTCTTGGCCGTTTGGCCACTGTCGTTCGTCAGCTTCTTATTCGGATATCTTATGCTCTACGGCCTGCCAGGTCTGTAATTTTTTTGCGCATGTTCCTCATACCTTTGTTGAATCTTCGTAGAGTACTATCGTCAAACGCCACCCAAGGTCCCTCATTTCCTAAAGACCTTGTTTAGGCGCAAACTGGTTCTGTGGTTCCTTGCTTCCGAAATTCTTCGAGATTATTGGCTTAGTGGAGTTCGTTTTTGTTGTGTAGACTTTTCTTGATCAGGACTAACAATCTGTTTCTTTCCAGCCTTACGGACGTAACTGGACTTTCCTCTGGAGTGTACCCATTCCCCAGTGGCAGATTATGCTTCTCATTGCTGTCTTCTTTATCGGAGTCTGGGGGGCGATGCTCATGATACTAACACACTTCAGCAAGACACACACTTGGCTTCTTCCAGTGTTCGCTGTTGGTTTGGGCGCACCAAGATGGTGTCAGATGCTTTGGGGAACTTCATCTTTGGCGTTGTATATTCCTTGGGCAGGATCAGCTGGTCCGTATCTTGGCATCTCCCTTTGGCTGTGGCTCGGTGTTCTGGATGCCGTCCAGGGTGTTGGATTAGGTTTGATTCTACTACAGGTATGTGGGCACCCCTTCTGATATATGGCTTCGTTGTCAACCCTACACTTTATCAGACCCTATCGCGACTCCACGTCTGTGCTACCCTCGCCTTTGCACAAATTATTGGGTCCATTTGCGTTATGGTAGCGCGAGCCACGGCTCCGAACCGTCTCGGCCCTGAGTCAGTCTTTCCTGATGCAGCGAAATGGGACTTCCAGGAGGGTCTCAAAGGTGAGGAAAACTATATTCGATACGAACTTTATAACTCATAAAACCATAGGGAGTCCCATGGCATTACCTGCCTTTTGGGTTGCCCTTGTGTGCCAACTTATCATTGTTTGGGGTTATTTCTGGTTCTACCGCAAGGAACAACTTGGTTTGTCCCGCTCCTCTAAAGCAGTCTATGACATTAATTTCTAATTCAATCATCATACAGCACGGCCCTAATGGGATTTAATTTTTCTTCAATCTTGGGTTAAAAAAGACACATAGACTAATGCCTTTTCTCGCTTTACAGACAATGTTACATAGGGACTCCCACAATGTGTTAGAATAAGTCGTTTGACCATCCTGTCGTTTCGCATACTGTCATTTCCTTCGGACAACGTATATTTAGACTGATATCATTAATACTATAATTTGTGCCGAGCTCATCCCCACAGCTCGTTGAATTCGCATCTGTAGCATGTTACTTTGTCTGAAATACATATTAGTCTCCAGACAGTGGTCCATAGTGGTAAACAAAGATTTCCTCGGCCCGACGTTCACTTATCTCTTCACAATGCTCGGCCTGGATGACTACGGAAGCGATAGCGATACAAGCCAGCCAGGTGCCCCACAACCAACACCGACGACCAAGACACAAGCTAATAAACCACAGAAACCATTGAAAAAAATAGCGATAGTTCTACCTGCCCTCGCCAAGGAATCTTCTGAAGATGGAGCGGATGAGAAGAGTGCTGAACGACCACTCAAGAAGCGTAGAACCGGGGCAGGAACATCTTCGTTGCTATCTATGCTACCAACCCCGAAACAAGGAAACGCCTCGCTTGCACCTCAACGCGTTCTAGGAGGTGGATCAAACGATTCAATATTAAACTTGCCTTTTGGTGACAGCGAAATTGCCTCCAAGTTTACAACGGAAAACCCAATTATTCCCACCTCTGATTTAACAAAACTGTCTGAGACAGGTTCCACAACACTCTTTCGTCCAACATCGGTAGCCAAAGGGAGGAAAAACATTTCAATTGAAGAACACAACTCCAATCAAGTTATCAAGCATCAACCCCAAAAGCCCCCAGCAGCTCTTGCAGTCGATTTCTTCTCTCTTGGTGAGGAAAACATTCTTTATATTTCTTGTTCTTGCTCTAATAATGCTTAGGGACGACGAAGACAATCCCTGAAGGTTCTGTCAAAGCTTCTACAGCCCACTCCATACCCACTGCGTCTTCCGCTCCTGCGTTGCCCTCTTTTGAACCACCAGAGCCTACTCCCACTGATCCTTACCCTGGCTATTATCAATTACCTTCAGGCGATTGGGCAGCATATGATACCGAATATTATGGAATTTTTTTGAAAAAATGGCAAGACGACTACAATGCCCATGTTCGAGCACTGGAAAAAGGTGCAGTTAAAGGCTTCGAAGGACTTGAAGATGCTGCTGTTGGTGAAATTGACGCTATGAAGGAGATGGAAAGGGCAAAGAAAGAGATTCAAGAGAGAGAGGAAAGGAAGGCCATCACGATGGGTGCCGGTAGTGCACCTGCTGCTCCCCGCATGACAATGACCGTAGGTTTCCACATGCTTGCTAATTTGCATTCGGTTCATGTCATATTCACAGGCAAGCAAGATGAGTGGGATAGCACGCTCAAGACACCAACTGTCTACTCTGCTCAGGGATGCCTATGAAAATCGTGAGGCTCTCGAAGAGAAGATCGCTCAAGGAAAACGTAATCGTAAGGAAGCAGGAAACAAATATGGTAAGCGGGACAGTTTTTTCTCGGGGATGCCTACGAATAATACGGACAACTTCAAGGGTTCTGAGATAGGACAACCCTTCAAAGTTTCATAGGATGATTACTTCTGGTCAGGCCTGCGATAGTGCCCTGGCACCGCACACGGACAACGCCATGCTCCTCGGCCATCAATCTGTCAGTGAGTCGACCCACATGTACATTGGTAGGTGGTCCATCATTGTTTCCTGTACCGCAGGTACATAAGGGAACAAGGAAGTGATTGCCAACTGGAAGTATTCTGTATTTAGGTAGTATCTGAATGATATTGTTGATGTTGGCGTCTATCCCAATCAAATCATGCTTGGAGGAATAATAGGGAAGTGAGTCCCGCCTATTTCTAATCAAAAGTCTGTGAAAAAGTTGGAACGAACATATGCTCAAATTGGCTTACCTTCCCCGAACAACGAACAATACGTTTGCAACAATTTCAAACTTGGGACTAAAGTTGGTGCTATCCCTGTACAGTTGTAAGATTGTTGGTCCTCAAAATAATATATGGGTATTTGAAATCGTAGGCTATGAACATGAGTGATCCTAGATTAACACTGCAGCAGAGGAATAATGACTGGAAAGGAAGGTATCCGGCATAATTTGGTTATGAGTAGTCAAGAAAATGTCCTGTGGTGGTTCGCGTGTGCACAAAACTCAAATCCCCGAACTTTTGTCTCGGATAGCTATAAGTATCACGATTTTTGGAGTCGACGGGGCTCGAACGACGACACGTAATGTCCGTAGAGGCTGAGGAAGGTGCCCAAGGCTGGGTGGACCTCAACTTGGTATTCTTCGAAAGGGTATGGTTCGCCATCAATAGAAAGATTACCCTTCTTCTTCAAGGGTTTGATGCGATATGCGTGGGCTTTCATATATTCAATCTAAAAAAATTCCTCTGAATAGAATAGTGCTAGTGGTCGCAAAAGCTTACCTTCTGATGCCAATAGTTTGCTCCGTCCTTCGCACCATCTACAGCTCCAATAATATCACTTCGTGATGACTAAAGGGACAACCGTTCTGATCAGTAGCAGGAGGTCAAGTATCCATAAACTTACACTTGACATAACAGCAATATCAATGAGGCCATCATCCGGTAGCGATACAGGGAAGGCCATGAAATCACTAGTTAATGAGTTGGTTTATGCGGGTATATATTCACTGTAGTTAACTCACCGCCCGACGTATGGCCCTTTTCCAGCATATATGTAGAGGATGGGGTCATCAAAAGTTGTCCAGCCATCCTGCTCTTTGTCTAGATGTTTTAATGGCGGCAGGACACTTACATTTCCTTCTGGGACTGAAGTTGGTTGAAATGATTGATGTTTCAAAGCAAGCTCCTTTGTTCTTGCATGGGCGACTTCTGCCATCTTTTGCTTGTCTTTCTCCGCAAGCTTGTAAGATAACTGAACAGGGCAAGTTTTGAATTTGATCACTAATGGCAATTCCCAAGTCAGAGAGCTTCAATGAAGTGGAGTTGCACATACCTCCTTTGACGAATCCGTAGATAAACCGGGTATCTCCCATCCATCGAAGGTTTTCTGTCCCAAGATCCAAGTCCGCCATCAGGCCTAGTGCCTGGGACATGAAAGATATGAAGCGCCTTTCGCCCTGGCTAAATGAAAATAAGTCAACCTTCATAGGAAGACCTTTGATCACATTTAGCGCGGCCGCACAAACATCGAATCCATCCTATTCAATGAGAACAAATAGTAATACGTTACAGACTTAAATACCTCGATACCAAGCAAATTGATTGATAGACCATTACCGGAACCTGTGGGTATTGGTGCAACAGGCGTAGCAAAAGCTCTAATGGGATCAGCATGATCAGCAAAGCCATTTAGAACTTCGTGGATTAACCCATCGCCAGAAACAGTGACAATTGCATCGTACACCACTTGAATTGACTTAACGACGTCATATGCGTGCTTGTGTCCCGTTGTGTCTATTGGAAGCATGTTGAACGCCAGTTCGCGTTTTCTTAGAATTATGAAACCACTAACGGATGATTTCCATAGAACACCCCGCAGCTGTGAATATGGGATGGATTTTCTTTGAAAAAATTGCCGATCCCTGTTTCTGCATTGCAATATCATGATTATTTCTTTTTCGAAATGCGAGATTGCCTGCTTACTACTCCTCCATGTGGATTGACAAAGATCAAAAGACGACGCGAACGAGGAATGCCTATTTGAACATTATTAACCTAAATGTCCGCAAACGGACAGATATGGGCAGATAGACGGTGGACTTACCAGCATATGCAGCATTCATAAGCGCGTCGACCCATCCAGAAACTTGGCCATGATTCCCTTCTTCGACCTTGCCTTCAGAGACAATGAGTTGGAAGGGCTGCTTCTTCTTTTCTTTGTGTAGACATGTCACTTTTACAACCAACGTTTCCCTGTCAAAACTTGCATTCAAGACGTTCCGATGAGGGATCTCTTTATGGGACGCATTAGTGTCTGGAGAACCGTGAGTTTGCACAATGGTATATCAAAAGGGGGGAGGACTGACTGCCAGTCTGTTCCAATAATAAAGAGGTATCGTTCAAGGAGAGCTTGGTAACACTTGGGCCAGTCCTAATAGATATCGTTCCCTCGTCGTTCATTGTGTGTCCTACGGTCAGGAAACCAAGTGCAAAGCTCAACAAGCCTTTGCCTGACGAAGATGCGTTGACAACTTGATCATTGGTCGGCCCGGCGTGCAGCCCCTAAATTTATGCGCAGACCTCGGACTCCTGTTGCTGATCCAGTTTTCATGATGCGGGTGTATAAGATTTACATCAACCATTAGCGCTTAGCACCGGCCTCTGGGAATCACATTTCCGTATTTTATACAATGAATACGATGGTTGTTCATAATGTGGCACAGGTAGGATTCGGTGAGGGTACAAATGAATTATACGATCGGTGAGCACAATCTTGTCGGCAGATGATGGTTCAACGTTCAATATTGATTATTAACCAAGTGCTAGACCGTCCTATCCAACATTTGCTTTGAACTATATACGAGAAAGCGTATATAAGGGAAATCCCTTGAAAGTTGTAGAGTATGTACTTCTGAGTTCATGTATTCCTTACTGCTGAGAGCCGACCAGAATTGGTTCTGGGACCGGAATATTCACTCGCGCCCTCCTTTCCGATCCAAAATGGAATGCTATAATCCAGGACTTGAAAGCTGTGGAACCAAGTCAAGGCATGAGAGTTATGTTTTCTAGCACCGTAAAGGACGATCGAATCATTGTATCTCAGGGAACATTCAATGCAACTGGTGTAGAGGACAACTGGGCAGATCTCGTAGTCATAGCTCAGGTGCTTAGAGTGAAATCTATACTTTAAATCTATATCTTACATATCAAAATCAAGGCTTTCCATTGGTGTCCAGACTATAATGCTGCCTCCACGGAGTTTGCTCGCATCCTCAAACCTGGAGGAGTTGTTGGATTCATCTGGAACCTCGAGAAGCGGTGCGTTACGCCACGTCCAGATTTAAAACTAGACTATATTCTGAATTTCAGAGATGCGGCGGAATGGGTTGGTCAAGTTAGGGATGTCATCGAGGCTTATGAACAAGGCACACCACAGTTTCGACTTATGCTCTGGAGACAGGTTTTTGAGACACCATCATATAAGATGTTCTTCCAGCCTCCTGAAGAAAAGACTTGGAACTACGTCTTGCCTGCGACTTTAGATGCCGTGGTTTATCGCGCTTTGAGCAAGAGTTATATCGCCATCCTACCTGATGACACGAAAATTCAAATGCAAAAGAATCTCCGCAACATCGTTGACCAAAGTGATAAAGTATGGATTGATCAGTCCGAAGGAATTTTTGAGTATCCATATGGGACTTGGGTTGTTATTTGCCAAAAGAAATAGTGTCACGGTAGCACATACAACCGTAATGCGCATTACCGAAAGATTAGACATATGATATTTCCATCCTTCGTCCCATGTAGCAGTTTGAGAAAATGAACAATGCTAGAACGGTCTAACGAAGGAACCAAACAAAAAAAGCTGTTTTCTATAAAAGGAAGTACTACCACTTGTTTCGAGCAATCGTAATTATTATTCATGGCGACTTTTTCTCCTTCTCCTGCTCCACGTCGCATATTTCAAAATCGGGGAAATTCTCCAGGGAAGCGCAGTCACCGAAACAGGGCAGTCACACCAAGCCAAACAACAAATGACGGAAACTCAACGGTGTCCGGGATGGATATTGACGAGCGAGCGTCAACAATTACTGATCGAAGTCTGTCAAGAATAGGCGGAGACATGCTATTTGCCAAGACAGACGAGATGTCGGTTTTGTATTACGCCAGTTTGCCGTTGGAAGTAAAGCAGGTCTTGCGAGTGTCTGGTATGTACGCGCTGCAATTGGCATCAAATCGCATTGCTCACATGTAATCAGACTTTAAAGTTGTCCCGTACTCGGGAGATATGGATACCACAACTGGATTTGCGCTTGTTACCTCTGTCCAGACCTGCTTCGTATGGCAGCACGCCCAGGTAGATTGTCATGATGAGCTTAATCCGTTTGCCCAATTAATTTTTCAAGGCTTTGAAAGGCATTCCAACATGCTATATCTTTGCTTGTCCACAAGGCACATCATCGCGTCCACCGTTCCATGCTTTGGTCCCTCAAGGCTCCACTCGTGAACCAGGCCTGATCCTTGTTTCGGCTGGTGGTAAAATTCGTTTCTGGGAAAATATAGGAATTGGGTTGGCTGGAGGAGATAACTTTAATGCGTCTCAGATAGAAGACATGGAACACGACGAGGAGGTCACAAATCTTGTCCGGGCCAGTGTGAGCATCATGCTGGATCCTTAATTGTTATTGTTTTAATGGTATGCAGGCGCAAACCTACATTCTTTCGACATCATATGGGAGACTATATCGTTTGCTTGTTTCTTCAACTGGGGGAAAATATCACCTAACATATCGGGGATTCGCTCGTCCTGGGTCAACAAGCTCTTTTTCTCGCCTTCTTCCATCTTTCTTCTCTTCAGCCGCCAACCATGCTTACGAGATTAAAGACAAAAATAAACATATTCACGCCGTTGCTCTAGGTTTGCAAGCTACAAATGGTGGTCATCAAGTCTGGGCACTTGCCAATGGGCGCGTTCAACTTTGGGACATGAAATTCGAAGGCTGGGAACATCTCATTCTTGATAACGACCTGGTTGAACTTTTGTCGGAGGGAGTATCCAAAAAATTTGATATTGGGGACCACGATGCTAGGCAGGATTTAGAACTGTCTGATTTGGCAGTGTTCAGGTGAGGCTATGCTTCAGCAATTAGAAAGGACTATTTGTTAATATCCGTTAGCGATGGCAACCTGGCCGTTCTCATTTCATATTCTGGAAAAGAAGTATCAGATGATTTTCGGCGGCTTTATGCCCTTTGTGAACTTCGGTTGACTGAGTTTGGTTTCACGCTCCTTCGTCTTGAAAGTGTACCTTATCAAACGGTACATCAATTCTATTAGCTTCCATTTTGTTTTTCTGATTATACCGTTTAGACAAGTCAACCGGGACCTCCAGTACATCCTCGGATACAGCTCATTTATGGAGGTTCAATCATCAGTGTGCAGTTTGGTGATGCTGTGGCCCTCTGTGCCCGAGGTTCATATTTTGTTCTATATGTCCACAAATTGCTGACTTGAAAATACTCCAGAATCAGAATATAAAGACAGGTTGGAGTTAAAGTCATCTAATGATAGAACACTCGGAGTTGGCGTGAACCTGTCAACAAATCAACTACTTATCCTCACTGCGACAAATATGATGAAAGTCTCACTGGATCTCGACAAAATCAAGGCCTTTAGACCGGAGTACGTGATAAGTTCCCCCCTAGTATGTGAACCATCTTGAAGTTCGTGCAGGATTGGTCGCACTAGCCTTATCAAATCGACCATGATGCAGGCGATCCTCTATGGTGCTTCTCCAGTGGTTAGTTAACACTTTCTAGTCTACTCGATTTTTCCAACAAATTTTTAACCCCTTGTTTAGAATCCGTTACGATTTAGCTTCCCTCCAGATTTGAATGAAGACGCATTGATGCAAGGGGCCGAGCAGCTCAGTTCAGCAGTATTAAAATCTGGTAGGTG
The DNA here is from genome assembly GCA_026262225.1 of Inosperma sp. D86. Taxonomy (NCBI): domain Eukaryota; kingdom Fungi; phylum Basidiomycota; class Agaricomycetes; order Agaricales; family Inocybaceae; genus Inosperma; species Inosperma sp. D86. Next base: position 64,647 of record JAIUJM010000001.1, read on the forward strand.
AAACAAGGGTCTCTTATGGTCTGACTGACAAAGACAGATCCGGAGGTTGTGCAGCATAGCCCTGACATGACAGCCCAATTGACCCGCCGGAAGGAAAGGCTGAGTTGGTTGATTGGTTTCATCAACGAAAACGTTGTATTAGTTAAGGTGAACTTTGTCATTCGGTTCTTCTACTATGTATTCACATCATTTCTAATAGATTTCACAACGAAGCAGACAACAACTTGCGATCGATGCTGAGAAGCTCTACGCATCGCATCAGCTCTGGTTGAAGCATAATCAATTTCTATCGTATGTCGAACACATTCACATTAGCAGGGCATTGACTTTTTTCCAAGCACCTCTCCTTCACGAAGTATCCTCAAGGATGCAGTCGTCGCTTTTATGGAAGAGATTGAAGATGCGTCACATGAAGATGTCATGAGAGCTTTTTTCCGTTCTCATATTGGAAACCTTGGGCGATTGTTGAAGAAAATCGGGGATATCATCAGTACCGTTGCAAAATCTCCGTCAGGAAATGTTCAATCGCTTTTACCAGAGGCGAATCGGGCCGTCGTGGTGCGTTTTCATATTCAATGGTGTTGTATGGATCGCTTACCTGTTATACAGACTATACTGAGGTCTGCATTCCAGTATCGGGCCTATAATATCGGAGTATATGGTATTGAGCCTCCAATGATCAAAGCTTGGACAAGCAGGCCAGGCACCATTGATACCGTTTTGTCACTGTTTGATCTTACGACCAAGGCTGTGGAATCATCAGGAAGTGAGCGAATGAAGGGTGGGGAGCCAAGTTCACAGCTCCCTTCTCTTGCTGCCGTGTTGTTCGAGTCCATAAAGGAAAGACTAAATTGGTTGTCAATGTAAGACTGCCGTGTCTCGTCATGTTCTTTCACTCAGAGTTGTGTCGTTCTTGTAGGGGAGAAGAGAACCGCCACGATGCAGAAGGGCTTTCTCAAAAGTTTTCAGTTCTTCGACCGGAAGTCCTGGAAACATTACGTATGTTCTATATCGATAATGTCAGGTTACATTATTGATTATTTTTGCATTTCTCAGGGAGATGTGGTTATGAAGAAGCAGCATTTGAGCTTGCAGAGCGGTACCAAGACTTTGCGAGCCTGGTCAGTCTCTGTCACCGCCAAACTGTATATCCTCCTTCCGAAAATCCTCATGCCGAACGAATCCAAGCCTACATTGAAAAATTCAAGGAAGACTTTACTACAGAACTTTTCCAGTGGTATATACAACACAGTTCGTTAATTCATGCTAACGCATTCTGTTTCCTAAAAATACCGTTTGCAGGTGAAGTCCGAACTATGTTTGAGCGAGAAGCTGATTATACAAACTATATGGATTCCTTCTTCCGTGAAAAGCAAAACCTTGCAATTTCTTGGATACATGACCTTGGGCGGGGTAGGTACGGTCCTGCTGCAGATGCACTGTTGCATGATGCAGATATTGCAAGCAACCTTGAAGGAAAGCATGTATGTCCAAGTCCCACTCTTGAATTTCAGCAGCTGATCATTTTCTGGCGGAGAAGTTGATGTTGAGCATCGGCAAATTGTTGCACCTAGTTCATATGCAAGAAACTAATGTCTTGGAGGACGATGCAGTTATGGATGGTAGGCTGTTTACTTTAGACTTGTCTCAGCCATTGATCAGTATTGTCGTATTGCCTAAGCTTTCCATGACGGATTGGACCTCATCAGTGTTCACAAAAGTTTGATCCAGGATTTCCGGTTGTGTCTTGTGGCTGCCAGGGCACGGCAATCATTGGATGGTCAAATAGACATAATTCTGAAGGCAAAGGGTAGCACATTAGTTGGACGGCCAGCATTCACTCATGTTTGTCTCTATGTTCTGTGGAGTTTATTCTGCCTAATTTCTTTTTGCCTCCAAAGATATTCCGTGACCTCCTCCGGCAATTGCTACAAGGGAAATCCTTGTCTATAGAAGATCTTGTTGACCTATTGACGCTGAAGGACAACTCAGAGTCTGTGGAAGATTTTGCGACAAGCCTGCATTTGCTGAAGAACGTTAAGGTCCGTTCAGTTTCTTCTATTGATGAGTAAGTCGCTTCATATTCGACCAAAATAGAATCTTCCTGAAGGAAGGAGAACCTCTGCTTTCCGAACCGTTTGGCGCCGAATATTTTTACACGATGAGTAAGTGCCGAATTTGCATGGAATTACATATTAATCATTAAACGGGCAAAACAGCTGGGAAACGCTACAAAAGACTGCAGACGTCTCTGACGAGGAACTGAATTCAAGATACCAAGGAACAGCACTGCATCAGACACTTTGCTTTACGTTGCAACACGATGATCCAATTGTGCAACCCAACGAAGCCCTGATGATCCCTTCCACGGAAGAAATCGTTTCCAGATGGCCGGGAATGTCCACAGAACAGGTAGAGATGTTAATTAATGACTACAACTCTGAGCAGGATAGACTCGGAGAGTTAGAGTTGGAGGATATCTTCCTTAGGATTAACGAACTGGCGGGAATGACTATCGAGGAGGGGGAAGAACATTAAAAGATTGACTAGCGTAAATTATTATTCTGTTTACGCTCTCTGGAAGTAATTTACAATCTGTTTCTTGATTGTGTGCAACTCAACGCGTATTCCGATTTTGAGCAGTTGAAAATTTCGCCGCCTCCATTCGTCTGTATAGGCATCTGCATTGTCTTGTTCTTGCAAAAGCCATTGTTTGAGGAAAATGGAGACAGCCTCCTCTTTGTCACGGTCAGTCGCGGTGGAGGGGAGGCTCTTAAGGACGATTTCCTTTCCAGCATAAAACCGCCTGTTACTCTGTTTATTTCCATGAATACTGAAAGCTGGGCAACTCAAAATTTCATCACTGACATCAAACCAGAAGCTTTGGTGTAACGAATCCAACTGCTGTCGAAGGAGCTTATATTGTAGTTCATACTCGTCATCTCTCGAGCCCGTTTTGAATTCGGATAGGGAATATGGATGCCTCAGACGTGGTGCAGGACATTGGGTAGGGGGATCATCGTAGAGAATCGGTCGCATGTGGGAAATAGGATCTGGAGGGCCGACTAGGTCACGATGAGATGTCGACGCGTGGAATGTTCGGATTGCAAGCAGATGATGTCGAAGGCTCCGACTAGGTATCGACGACATGGACGCAAACTTTGAAGCGTGTGACGAGTCTTTGAGCTGGATGCCGAATTTGATGGCCCTAACGTACAACTCGCTGATTTTATTGTCATCTTGAAAGGTACATGGATAACTCCAGCTTGAAATGGAGTACGGACGAGTTACATTCAAATTACATATGACTAAGTATTGAAACATCAAAGAGTTCACTTCGATTATACGGTCACGGTAGTACCCGAGAGAACCTATTCGATAGAATGAAGCTGCGATGCATATTCAGTCGAGAGACAAAACGCACCTCTTTGCCTGTCTTCTTGATCTTCTCAAGGGCATCATCGTAGGGAATTGTGCCCTTTACAACAACCTCTTGTGTAGCAAGATCTACCGTAAAGGAAGAGATACCTAAACGACAGCAATGCGTGATTAGATCAAGTTACCGTGACGGGTAGATGTATCTTACCAGCTCCCTGATCTTTCGCCCTGTTCAGAGCTCGAGTCACTGCTCCAGAACAACCACCACAGGTCATCTAAAAGAGTTGGCATTAGTGAGGACAAAAAAATATAATATAAATGCCCTAACCTTAACATTGAACTTGTATGTGTGCTCTGTCTGGACAACATCTCCACATTATCAGCTCTGTTTGCTGGATGGGCATTGACATGGTACAAACCTCAGAAGTTACTGCAGGGACGGCTGAAGTTGATTCGACTGGTTGTTCCATGGCTGGGTACAAGTGTTAGAAAGGAAAGATTATCTTCAGCAGCCCTTATAACCTTGCTGACTGAGCCAAAATTAGCCAAATGGAACTTGAACGCGTGATTTCATGCAATATCCAGTGTCCTCGACTTGGACCAGTCACTCGGCGCTTACTTTCTGTCTATCACACAGAGATGCCTCAGCACAAGGTTGGAGGCACTACTTAGTCTGATATGGCATTCAGCACTGACCATATAATCTATGATGTGGACCAGGCCCAGGCGGCTCAGCCAGCGCCGAACTGTCTTTACCATGAGAACCAGGATCGATTTACTCGTAACAGAACAACAATAGATATGTCGATCTCAGCCGACTCTGACCGACTAAGCCCCTCAAGTTGAGTTTCGACCGGGTGCAGCAGGCGCCGCGGTGTTTCCACCATGATTTTCTGACTATGGCTGAGTGCTGTAAGGTGCTTAGTGCTAGGGCTGAAGACGCAACCACACTGCCAATTGGGCAGTGACAGGCAACCATGAGGGTTAAACCTATGTATGTCAAACACCATCATTGTCGGACTTGGGATTGTAACAATCTGCCACAGGGGTACCCAAGATGTCCCCATAAGGTCTTGTTTTGTTTCCAAGGGTCCGAAAGTCTAAACCTCCCATCGCTTCTTCAAGGGTCATTCATTTTCAACTTGGACAATGGCTCAAGTGACAGAGTGCGTCTCCTCTCCAACTCTCACTTCTGTCGCCATTTCCACATCATATTCGCTCTCGAGGACTACTACGAGAGTGGTCTCCACGGCACCAGGTCCAGTCGTTACCACTACCGTCCGAACTTGTACGGTCATCAATACAAACACAACCACCTGTGGACTCTTCACGACTTTGGCCACTGGGACAGGCACTGTTACGACCAATGATGTCGTCTTAACGGTCACTCTAGATGTTCCCGTTTCATACCAGGCCACTTTTTATGGATCCTCCTGCAGTGCTATTTACAGGGACACTACAATCATTCCCACAACTTCCTCATCACACTCACCTTCTATTTCCACCCTCACAACCTCGTCCATCGTGACATCCGATGGCTCAACATTCGTTACGTTTTTCACGACAACATCAGATTCCATACCGACTACTACGCAAGACAACACAACCACTTCGTCCTCGTCCAGTCCTAATATTCCGGTGATTGTGGGAGGGGTCCTTGGAGGCATATCCGCGCTTGCTCTAATCGCGTTATTGGTCTGGCATCTGTTCAAGAAAAAAGCTCCCTTCCACGATGACGATTTCTTGAAAGACACTGGTCATGACCCATTTCAGAAAAACACGGCAACTGATCCCTACCAGTATAATCCTGTTGCACAACAGGATACACAACCAGTTGGTAATCCTTTCTCCAATTCTCCTGGTGCTCAAGGCCTTGGGAACAATGTGGGACAGACAAATCAATTTAATGGCTTCACAGGGAATGAAGGTGGTGGTCAATACGGAACGATGGGTCATGGTGGCAATGCTCCCATGAGCAACGAAATCGGAATGCAGCCAGGCGCGACTGGCAACGATGTCATGTACAATGCCCCGAATCAGCTACCAGTCCATAATCTGCAAAATCCGTCGTTGGCTCCCTTGCTTGTTGGTGGTGCTGGTGCTGCCGCTGCCGCTCTTGCTGCTCGGCAAACGAGACCAAATACATCGTCATCTGGGACCTCTGGTTCTGATTTTCCCGGTGCAGGCGGCCCAGCGATGGGTTATAATCCCCAACAATACCCTTCATATCCACCTACATTAGCAATGTATGCTCAACAACAGGCGTACGGGTCTTCTCAAGGTGGTCATCCCAGCATTGGTCACGCTCTCAGTGTGGGAAGTAGTACGGCTGGCTCTACCGCCTATTCTGGTGCCAGTAGCAGCAATCCTCACAAGGCCAGTGGCATGGAATTCGTACCGATGGCTACGATCCAGACGGGTCAATACCCTCAACAACAATATGTTCAGATGCCACAGCCACAATATGACAGCGGTCCTTACAGTCATACGGGTAGTTCTACCAGTGCTAATCCCCCAATCAACCCACCGCTGCAGGTCAGAAATCCAGAGTTCGAGATGCCTGTCCAAAGTTCATCGGATATGCACAGCACGCCTGGATTGGCGGTCGTAGGGTCCTCATCATCGTCACAGCATTTGGATGGGAAGGGAAGACCGCTGAATACCAAGGGGGAGAAGGCTACATTAGTTCATCTCGATGGGGGAGCGTATCAAGAATCCAGCACGCCAGCGCCTCCTGCATACATGGAGATGGAGTAAAGCAATATTAATTTATATGGGTTTCAGGATATATGTGGACCATTTTTTTCGGTATGCTCGCGGTGAATCCGGATACACTCAAAATTCGGATCAGGGGTTCTTGGATTCCTTTCATTTGTGTTCATTCTCTGTTGTTGCCGAAAATATACTCTGTGCATCTAGTAAACCCTCATTTGTGTTTGCTTGGACATTCCATTCTGATCCTAATTATAATTAATCGTAGTATGGTTAAGATGTGCAATGAGTTAGTTATCGAGGATGATTCAATTCTATGGTTTCTTCGACAGCAACAGCTTCCCAGCCTTCTGTTGCACGCGAACGACCTCTTATCTTATCAATTGCATTCTGAATCCATGCTGCAGAATGTTGTATATGTACTTGAGTACCTGAAACGGTTAATGAGATAGAACTTACACATGACGCGAGAACGTCCGCCGTATGCTGCCGTTTGCGTGAGATAGTACACCGGAATTCCAGATAGCACAAAGCCTGAGCAAAAACATGAAGTTTGTTGAGCAACATAATGTAAAGACTAAATTGACGGACCTAGGACAGCAATGGCCTCGATAGGAGCAGCTGTGATCGGCATACATAGTAGAAAAACTGCAACCTAGGAGGCACTTAATAAATTCAACGGTAATCACACGAACCAACGTACGGCGCAGAACGTTAAAGGTGTCGTAATCCATGTTTTATACGGCCTTAACAACAGTCAGTGATGAATAGATGAGAATGTGGAACCTAACAGACCTCTCGAGCATTGGTTCCTTCACTCTTAATATAACAAGTCCCAAAACCTGGAAGGAGAAGCTTTAAGTCAGCTATGAAACATAGGAACCATAAGAATGGTGTTCTCACTGTCAGAAAATAGAACGCCCAAGCAGCAACGACAGAAAAGTTGATGAGCGATCTGAACCCTTTCCCCACTAAAATGAATGCAACTGAAATCACTGCCTGCAGAAGTGCTGCGTTCATAGGCGTATGCCGTGTTGGATGTAGTTTCCCAAAAATGGGGGGTATATACCGTTCCCGTCCTGCCGCATATACAAGTCTAGATGCAGTATAGGCAGTACCTACACACAAGGAATCGACTTCAGTCAAAAGGCAAGATACACAGCAGAGCAAAGCACCATTTAGTGCACCAAAACAAGAAAAGGCAACCATGAAAGCAAACAATGCACCACCGATGGGACCAAACAACGCCCTTCCAAAGTCCATAGCCACGGTGTTGCTAAGTCCAACGAGATTCTGAGCATAAAAGTTAATTGCGAGCTTTCAAGGCATGGTTTACCAAACAAACCTTGTCCAGTACCACAAAGTATGAGATATTGGCCAACAAGAATAGGCACTGTATTCAGAACCAATGAAGATTTGGGCGGCTTTGGATGGTAATCCCGAACTCACACAAACAATAGCCATGCTTGAATGGATCGCACGAGGAATGTTTTTATCGGGTTCACTAATTTCTCCTCCAACATAATTAGCCTGGTCCCAACCGTCGACAGCGAAAAGGCCAGAATAAAGAGCCAGCGAGTATGCGGACGGACTGGTGCTCGAATCCTCGAACAAAGGCCTTCTGAATGAATCAGCTTGCTTTCCACGGGCCAGCTGCACAATACCGAGAACGGTGACTAAAATCTAGGGCAATTCTTAGCCCTGAGGCAGGGGTAGGGTAAGGGTTCTTACAAGGGACGATATCTACTTCGAAAAAATGTGAGCAAAATCCATCAACCAGAAACATACTAAGCACCTTTACTGTTGTAAACACGACTGCCACTCTTGTTCCGAGCTTCCTTGCAGCAATGCATATGAGAGTAACGACCACTATTGCCGCAATAGCCGTAAGCTTGATAGCCCATTGAGGGATGTCGTCTGGAGATATGTCCTTCTTCGTGGTGTGCCAAAATATCCGATTGATATACTCAGCAAAAATTAAAGAAATTATGGCATTTCCGCCTGATGAAGTTAGAATGTATTTAGTAGTTCCATTGAAGCAGGAAACAGCCCCTACCTGGCTTCAAAGCGATGATTGATGTCCAAGCGTAAAGGTAGGAAATCAGAGGGCCGTAGGCATAGGCAAGGTAGGCTTGTGGGCCACCATTCTGTGGAATTGCAGATCCAAGCTCTGCAAAACTGCTTGCACCAGTCCAAGACAACAGTCCCGCCGCTAACCAAACGATTAAGCTAGCTCCAACACTATGGGTATTCGCAACAACAACCCCAGGAGAGGAACTAAGCAGTGTGAGAAGTTCCACACTTTATGCTTTATTTGTTGAGGGTATACATACAATATTCCTGATCCAATCTGAAGAAGAACAATGAGTATTAGCCATCATACAAATTAGTTTTTATACCTGCAAGCCGACAATCAATGCAATCCCTGTGAGAGCCATCTTTAGGTTCCTCTGTGGAACGACATATTAAATTTACCATTTATTAACCCTATACTCTTCTCTGATCCCTCATTGTGTTGGACTCCAGGGTCAGTTATACTTGCGCTCAGTGGTAACTTGAACAATATTATTAATTGAACGCGACTAATTGATAGAACGCACCAAGTCGCGCTGAAAGTCAAAACCTGACTCTGAATATGATCTTCCACTACCAAATAAATTCAGTCTTTTTCAATCCACTCAAATGCCCTTTCTTGCGTACCCTCTAGTTCGTCGAGAGCTCGAAGCTGGTCCATGAGAGATTTCTAGTGCCCGTAATGAATCGTCCGACTCGGTTGAATTTCGTGGAGAAAGAGACGGGGAATCAGGGTATGGTCTAAGGACAACGTACTCTTCTCGTGCATTGTTCGACATCAAGAAGAGTATGACAAGAGGACCAAGCCACTCAGGCAGCAGGCGGATCATATTCGGGCCGCTCATGTGTACAACTTAAGGTAAGGTACTTAGTCTAGCTAATCCGATTGAAAGGGCAGAAGAGCTTGAGCAACTACGGCATGAATATCACTGCAGCGAGTCTGACAAAGATCCATACACTAATGGCACCATCACTTCTCAGACTGCAGGTAGGCGGTAAAACTGTGCACTTACAGCGAAGACATCATTTGGAGTCATTGAACCTGTTTGCCAAATGCTGGAGACCCTCTCCAAGGCAGGCATGCATGCTAGGACTAACGTCCCCGTAGATGAAAGGGCTTCCGCTTCTGTGGGATCCAACCAAACCTCCGTGCCCATCAAAGCCTAATCAAAACCTAAGATCAGGAGTTAAAAAAGAAATTTCATAAGTCGAACCGCTGAACATGATACTACAAGTCCAATGACTTCGATCCTTGCATCTGCCAGAGCCGTACTTGCGGCAATTGTTCCTGCTGCCACACAGCCCTCGATCCCATCAGTTTCTATAACTGTGAGGAAAATGTCGATTGTTGCTTTTGGGAGTGATTCTAGCCGCACAGACGCCAGAATGGCCTGATGGATAGCCATTGCAATAGATCTGTCTTCAGCATCCTGTTTCGATGTATGAGACAATAACATGTCATGTATGAATAACATACGCGCATGGGAGCTCTTCTGCGATTACAAGAATACGGCGCGAACTTCACTTCGACATTTAAACGGCCCTTTTCATGAAATGCAACGGATTTGGACTGACGCGGTCCATACCTACTTGGAGGTTAGCCGAAGTTCTTATTACAATAAATAACCGTACACGGCGCAAGCAATTTTCGTCTTTTCAGTTTCTATATATGCAGAGCCAGCGGCTTGATTAATGAGACTTGGCTGCAGAACTGACTTTTTAGGTAGAATCCGGATGTGAAGGTGGCCAAATTGCCCTACTCACATATCGGACGAATGTCAGAAGGAGCCCTGCCTTTCCTCGACTTGGCAGGTATCGAACTACCAACGATATCATCTGCAAACACTGGGGTAATACTTTCTTCGGGTCCATTGATTCGGCGACGGTCGAATGAAACCTGAGCCATAGTTGGAGGTTCTTACTTAATGACAACCAACCGAAAATAGAATGATGCATTGGCCTTGAGCCCAACCACACGACATCCATCATGAAGCTCTCCATCTCTCTTAACAAAGGCAAAGTTTCGCAATCTGCACAGCCCGTTCTTCGTGCCTCAGCTTTTGGTGCTAATGCAGAAGACGAGCTTGAACAAGATGAAGAAAGGTCAAAAAAAGGGCCAGTTGCTCATGCAGCAGAAACGTCGAAAGCCATGCAGAAGCGCATGAATGCGGAGAAACGGGTAGATTCGACCGTTTATGAGTATGATGAAGTATGGGATAAGATGCAGGAAGCAAAACAACGTCAGATAGCTGCTAAAGAAGCGGATGTTGCTGTTAGAAGGGTGTGTTCTCAGTAGCATCATAAACACTCCACCAAATTCACAGTGAATCAGCCCAAGTACATTGATGGTCTCATGGCTTCAGCAGCTACGCGAAAATTGGATCACCTACGCGCTGAAGAGAAGATGATGCAACGAGAACGGGAGGCTGAGGGGGACCTCTATAACGATAAAGAATCATTCGTTACCCAAGCATACAAGGACCAGATGGAACAAGTCAGGAAAGCCGAGGAAGAGGAAAAGAAGAGAGAAGGTACTTGTTCTATCGTAGTTCTTTACTCGGTGATCTCACCTAGCAATTACAGAAGCTAGGAAAAAACAAGGAGGGACGTCTGTTGGATTGACTCATTTTTATCGACAACTACTGGAAGAGGAAGAACAAAAACATCAAGATACTGTCGCTGCCACAGAGAAACCCGTCATCGGACCCCAACTAAATTCTAACCTGACTATCACGAAACCGCCAGAGTTGGCCCAAATGGCGGATGTCGAGCTGGCAAGACTAGCTCGTGCTGAAGGGAAGGACGTCGAGTTAAATGACGATGGCCAGATAGTTGACAAGCGCGAACTCCTCTCGGCAGGTTTGAACCTATCACTACCAAATACACGGCGTCTAGGAAAAACACTTACCTCTAATCCTCAACCAACATCTGATCAGGTCGCCGATTCGCATCGCGCAGTTGGAACGGCGGCTTCTCGGCGAGAGATCAACGAACGTCGAACAAGGGAGGTTCAGCAACAGATTGCAGCTGAAGAGGAGAGAGTCGCACAGCAGAAGAAGGAAGATGCGGAGAAGGCAATCCAACGTGCCGTGGCGAAGCGCAACAATGAAAGTGATGTTGAGAGTGCTCGTGCTCGTTATTTGGAGAGGAAGCGACGGAAATTGGACGAAGCTCAAGAACAAAGGAGGCAGTCTCCGGATCATCAGACGTGACGGTGAGTTGTAAGTATTATATCTAGTCTAAACATGATTTGATTCGATTTATGAATAGGAGTAATCATCATCGGTCTGGCATGGTGCTCCTAACCGTTCTCCAAGGAACGCGATTAATCTGTCAAAGACAAGAAGAGCATTGGATGAAGTCGGCCGACAATTTGGATCCTTATTAAGCATCGGGGAAATGAGTTCCATAAGTTCTGGGACCCAAATGCCTGTCAGCTTGCCACAGCTGTCAGCGGTTGCCTTACCAATGAACTCCAAATTCACTTACTTTACAAGCACGTAAAATGAGCACACCAAGAGCCCATATGTCAACCTTAAAGGGGTCAACACGAGTCTGGTCCACGCATTCTGGTGGTTCCTCTGTTCCATGGTAGTTGTAGACTGAATGAGAATTAAGCGAAGGAGGAAAAGGTCGGCTGTGCTCAAAATCAATATATGCATAACGTCCTTTGCCATCAGTTACTAGATTTCGCAGTGAGATGTCGAGGTGGGCGATATCGTGCTTGTGCATAAAGGCGACGTGCTGGGAGACAACGTTGTCAACTTTAGCCTTTATCTCTGTGGTTTAGATTTACCTCGATCCATTGTCGTATTGCTACCATAAATCGTGGAGGGCAACATATCTGCGCCAAAACCTGGGGTGACCATTCTTCCATGACGATGAACACAACATTATCTTGCACATCCGTGAATATATCCATGACGGCTGCGATGTTTTGGTCAGTCCTTGGCTTCTTGAAAATCTGAGGCAATTACTAACGAATGGCGTGGTTCATTGGGTCCTTTTTCAAGGAAGGGCATGACAGTCGAGATATAACTTCGCATTCTCGACTACGAGCATGGACCGCCTTTGCAACAAATCGCCGTCTATCTATCAATCTAATACCCCGGAATAAACGGTCGGGCTGTCATAGAAAACCTAAGTTCGAGCTCTCCAAAATAAAAACGACTTACAAGACTAGGGTCAGGACAAAGAGCATCATCGTTTACCTCAGACTGACAGGAATAAAGTGGACGTTGCACTACACAGGACCCAAAGTGACACTTCACATCCCTGACAGTGTCCAGATGTAGACCTTGTTCGCTAAAGATCTGGCGGTACTTTGGCCAGAAAGGCGTCAGACGCTCGTTCATGTCGTCTTCATCTGCCGATAACGATGGATCAGAAGAACTAATCTCAGTCACCGGCGACGTGGATTCGTAGTCTGTGTCGAGGATGGGATAGCTGAAGCCCTGGTCAGGACCTGACCCCTGAAAATGCATTGGTTGAGTAGAATACGAGCCACGGAACTAAGAGGTGGTATGACAGGCGTTGTCTGTACATCATCACCGCCTTCGGGTCGATTAAATAGCACGCCGTTGCAAAGTAAGAACAGACAGAACTCATAGTGCTTGGGAGATCAGAGTCGACATAAGGCAGGGGTTAAGATTGAGGGGCTCCGATCGCATATTTATTTCCCCATAAAGCAATAGTCGTCTGGCCATGGGACCGTTGATAGCATTTTGAGAGTGAATTGAACAGCATATTGGGAACGGAAACCTTTAACGGTGGGCGTTGTTCCGGATGAGACGTGCACATACTCGTTTCGTGTATGCACACTCATATTTCATGAGTAAAATATTCCCCATGTAGTTCTTCTAACATCCCAAATATAACCTGGAATAGAATATAATTGCCTTCGGTTCAGCGCAAACGAAAAATATGCACAAGGAGAAACAATTCATTAAAAAGGTCATTCCACTACGTAAAAAACATCGGAATGCTGGACGATACCTCTCAATCTTCTACTTCTCCACCTTTGTGAATTTCAAGATGGTGGGCACTCTCCATCATCGCTTTTAGTTTCTGCCATTCCATATCAATAATCCTTCGCTGGTCAAGCCAGTCACATAATGCATCTGCGTCCGATAAGTCATCTGGTGGTTCCTTGCCTTTGAAGTAGGCAACCCTATGAAAACCTCTTCCCGATTGCGACCCTCGAAGCTCGTCGATTTCTTTTGATATGCATTGGAATAAGGCATGCTACCGGACGGTCAGTGCCTGAAGGTTACAGAAAGTCGGACAGAGAAGGAACTAACTTCCCAGTGGGTAAACTCGTGGTACACTCTGGTTCGCCTGGCGCAAAAGCGACCTAAATGATATTCATGTTTCTTATCGGCATTGTCCATACCATCATCAGATTTCAGCTGTCAGGTAGAAAAGTCAAAAAATGAGGCCGATCATCAATAGGAAATGGGTCCTTACGAAACCAAAGCCTAGGGCGTTGTATTGTGATCCGGTCAAGCGTCCGATAAGGGTTGACATTCTACCACCAAGATGGCATGCATCGCAGTAAGGAACAGCAAAATCCAACGGGAGCAAAGAAAATTCTGGGTATTTTTCTAATTTCTTTCTAAATTGCGGCTTCCACACAGAAGACGATACTAGGGAGTCTCGTATGCCCAAGAGCTTTCTTCGCATGACCTGTAAAGGAACAGAGAAATACTCTTCATCTGACAAGGGAAATAATGAGGATGATGAAAATGGTATACAAGAGGTTGCTCACGGGCAAGCTTCTCTTCCATGAAAGACTCACGACGCCGAGAAGGTTGAACAGCGACGTGGACAAGAAACTGAAAAACCTTCTTGAATTGATGCGAAAGATCTTGATGGGCTTCCATGCTAAATTGTGCTGGCAATTGAAAAACGGTGTCATCTTCGACAATAAAATCAGATGAATCGCCTGTGTCGCCTGATTCATCGCCCTCTGCATTATCACCAAGGTTAGACAACTTCGATCCTTTAAACGGCTTAAATGATTCTTCGTCTTCATCTTCATCTGATGCAATCATGATCTCCGGATCGTTTTCGTCACTGTCTTCTGCATAGTTCGTTTTGAGTTTACGGCCTAAATCTTTCCTTCAGGATAGAAGAGATAGAAATGAATTAACACCCACCCTTGAGTTTCTCCAGATTCTGCTGATAGATTGATTTCTTATTCCGCGTCCGCAGTCTTTCGTCCAAGATGTCTAACCATTCACATGAGTTATGTGTTGAGGTGTCCGAATGAAAGCCTACATTCTTCGTCTACTTCTTCTGTTAGATGGATCACTTCCTCATCCAAGGTATCTCCTCCTTTCGACCGACGCCGCCTTAGGCGCTTCCGTGGGGATTGGTCCTCGAGCTCACTATCAACCAGAACTGAAGCACACACTTTAGATGTCATGTTTTCCTCCTCGCTGGAGCTCTTGCTCACAAAACGCCTGAGATTTCTTCTGCGATGTAATTTGGAGGCTGTTGGAACGATGCCGTCATCATCACTGGAGATTTTTTTGTCAGGAGTGGGAGCAAAGTGTATCGCGCCGATATCTGATTCATCTGAAGAGCTTGAAATCGGTGCGCGTTTTCTCTTTGGTTTGACAGTGGAAGCCGAAGGCGGGCTTGAATGAGATTTGGTACTTGGCTGCCCCAAAGACGAAGCTATTGTGGTATCAAATAACGTTGTCTGCTTGAGCTTCTTGGACTTTTCGAACTTCCTGGGTGGCATGAATATCGTGGTCTAACATGATTGCAATTCATTATTGGAGAGGTGATCACGCGCTAGTCACGAGAAGTCGTGTGTCATTATACTTATCACTTCTTCCTCGACCATTGTAAGTGTATAATCAATTAGTACCTGAGCTAGGTTATAAGTTTTGACATTAGTGTTCTATGATCACCTGAAAGTCATGAATTCTGCCAGGGCACCGGTTCTACCAATCGACACAAGTTTTTCATTCAAAGTCAATGATGATTTGTTTGAAAGGGAAAATGGGTTTCAAGGACAGCCAATAGTATCTCCAACAACACGTTTCTCCACTTCGCCATTGGTTTCACCCCGCAGTGTCCAGCTACCCCTTAAAGAATCTCCCAACAGTCGTCCAAATGAAGCTCGAAAACTCCTTTGGCACGTTTTATTCCAGCTCACGAACCGTCGCAAATCGGAGTCGGTCGTGGACGCTCTTATAAGTACATCTTACGACCAACCAGAACGCAGTTTTGTACCCCAGTCACTGACGTTCAAGGACGCTGTCAAGGGTAGGACGTCGGACTTGAAGTTGGAGAGGACCCCATTTCAAGAAGACGATTCCGACGACATTCCACACAACACCTTTTCCACGGACGAAACGATTGACCTTGTAATCCAATTAAATAATGTGCTGGCTACATCGATAGCCCAAGGATGGCACATATTCGATGAAAGGTTTGTGACGTAATTCCGATTCGTGGTCAACATTCATGAGGTTTTCAGAACCCCCTTCTTGGGTAACTCAGATGGTGAAGGTTTTAAGCTTCGCTCCAGCTTCCGACTTTCTCGAAGTGGCCGACGTTCCAGGTCATTGTCACCAGGGAAAGGACGTATTCAGATACCGGAACTCTTATCGCTCAGCATTAGTGTTCTTGGTTCTATTGTAAATGAAGATTGCCGTTATCGTGTGTCTTTGCCCCGACCATCACGGCCTCCTCACACTCTCCAGGTCTTAACTCTCAACGTTGCCCAATTTCTTGCCCACACACAGCGACATGATCCCAGGATAGTATCTCAGATTGCGTTCGCCATGATCCCCGCATTCTCTACATTTGACCGTCAGATGCATCCTCGACTCCTTGCTTTTTTCGAGTCAAGCATCATTCAGCCCATCCTTTCAAGTTTACAGCAGCTGCAAGGGCAGGCTACAGTGCCTGTTGTAGACAATAGTGGTGGGTGTTACGTTCCTCAACATATATATCTGTATCTCAACGTCCATTATAGTTCATGACCCTTTCGATGACAAAGACCCACCGATGGTCTCCATAAAGATCGAGGAGGTGCACAGTAATGACCGTACATCGCAAATTGCTTCCTCGAAAACAGGGCAAATACAGTCAACAAATAATCCTCACCAATCCACACAAATATACTACCTGGCCTTTATCTTTCCACCCTTGCTGAGTGCTATATCAGATTCCATTGACGCTTTCAATCCACATGGGACGTTCGTTCTACCCTTACACCTTATGAAATTGTTCAAAAGCATGGCCAAGTCCAAAGTCGATTTGTACAATGACCTCCTCGAGATCGTAGCGTTTCGTGGATCAAAGGCGAGGCGGCTTGCTATTGCTTGTCTTGCCGATCTATGGCCGAGGGCTGTAGGACATTCAACGACCAGCAGTGCCTTCTGTCCTCCAGAACACGGTAATACAGCCGGGCTCGACATCCATATACATCAATTTTCGCCCTGGTTTTCGGATTTATCTGCTGGTCGAATTGTCCTGAATGACCTCATCGACGTGTGCAGGTCTTGTTCAAAAACAATAGATGGATTTTGTTTGCGCTGTCCTCTTTGTTTGACTTTGGTTCACATAGACTGCTATGACGTCCCTGATGGGAATTCCGAAATCGAGTACTCTATGGCGGATGGACCTCAGGTGCAGCGCATTGGTATGCAGCGTTTCTCTCGTCTGCAACCCAATGGAGACCGCCTTGCCACAACAATCTCTCTCCAAGGACACCGCCTCCAGCCAACAATTTGGTTTACTCTGTGTCTCTGCCTTGTTTGTCGAAAACCACTTTGGGGTTGTCACATGCAAGGCTTGAGATGTGAACGTTGCTCCATGCCTGTGCACTTCGATTGCTTGGCCTCACTTGATTCACTTAATCATTGCAAGACAGCCATGTTCACGTCTAGTGACATGACTATTGACTGGGGGGTCTTGCGACAATCTTGTCTAGAGCAGTTTCCCATCCTTTCCTGCAGAAAAGAGCAGCTTTTCGATCGCACCTACGAGGAGATCTCCATTTATAGGGACGTTTTGCGGACCCAACTTCAATTACTTACAAGTGGTGTAGGTATGGGGTCACTGGTCATCTCAGGGAAGAAATCTGCCGCCGTCCCTGAATTTGAACTACATTCGATCCTTGAAGCTTGTGAAGGACTCTTAAACTCCGATTCACTTATGTGTGGCCCTTCAACTGAACACTACAAAGAGTATATCAACACCACGAAACATAGTTTGTCGGTTATGTTCGACCAGCCATATCTAGAATACGTCTCTGCTTCAATCAAATCGTCTGCTCCGCAACACTCTCTGCCGTCTTCTGCATTCTTAAATGTCGAACACCTTTACAACAACGAACAGGACAGTTCCGCTCGTTCGTTGCCTTACGAGTGTGTACGCCTGTCACACATGAAAAATATCCTCACTGTAGATTTCGCAATTCGAGCCGAGGATGCAGCCTGCCTTTTTCTCAATCATTTACACCAACTTGCTTTCTTCGACCGTAGGGATCACCTCCTACGCCCTTTTGCGAACTTTAGCCACGAAACCGATGTCGAGTGCATTTTCCCGTTGCCTTTTAGTCTCGACCTGTCGCCGAATGTGGAGATCCTTCTCTCAGCAATTGAGTCCTGTTTGTCTGATTTGGATCTAACCGTAAACGAGTTTGGATTCCTTTTGCTCACTCGACGGTTTTGGCCAAATGGGCTTGCTTCTGAGCAAGCACTGACTCGATTGGCATGCAATGTGTTTTCCTGGATTTTGGATGAAGTATGTTGCATACATTTCGTTAGGACAATACTTACTTGATATTAGGATGACAAACTCGCTGTCGTACTGCGAGAGTTTATCGCTAAACAAAGCAATATGCCAGGCATACGAGCGTCGGGTTCGGAAGTCTGGCCCTCACAACCTGTTGGCAAACATGCCTCTAATTATAAGGGCAATGCAGGGGACTTCGTCTCGGCACGGCGATCTCTCCTGGATCGTTTCGCTTTACCGTGGCTATTGGAGTTGCATGACCTGGATCCAGACTTGTACGCTAGAATAGCTTTTGAAAGCTGTCTTCAAGGTGCTGATGACAAAGATCCAAATTTGTTGGGTGCCATGGATCAGGTATAATACCTTTTTCTGTTATTTCTCCAATTCCACTCACTCTGAAGGGCAGGTTGAAAAGCGTACCGACGCCATACTGCGAGGAATAATCAAGCTGTATTCATATTCCGTCACTTTTACGTCTTTCGACGGCATATTGCAACGATCAATCCAGCTAATCAATGCAGTCAACCTTGAAGAAAAGGTTTGTTTTTAGACGCCGCCCTACCACTACTGATCGTCTATATAGCCGAGTTTTTCATTATTCCGGCTATTTTCAACTGAAACTGAGGCTACCACGCGTAACAGTACTCTCATGAACCCCGGATCTGGTTACGCAGACAAGCAAAATTTCCCCCTTATGGATTCCTTTCGAGTAGTTCTCAACCTTGCACAACAATCCGCGGACGGATTGTTGCAGAGCCTGGCTATTCTTCCGGTCATCATCAAGTCGGGCGTTGTTGTGCCATCTCCCTTCTTCAACGAGATCTCGGACATGATACAACCAACCAACCCCAATTTCCTTGAACACAGCAGAATGTTTATGAGAACACTGTCACTCACTCTATGGCTTCGTTCGCTTGGAAGGCAGGATTTGCAGCACACAATAGCTAGCCTCCACAGTAGGATGTCCAGACATGTCTCTGACTGCTTGAAGACGGGCAGAAATGTCCCCCTTGTGTGAGTCGGGTCTAACTATAGTGCGTTCTCGAAATTTACGTATACTAGGTTGTCCACCATACGATATTCCCTTGCAAGCTGCCTTTTGATCTATGGCTGTGAAAGGTCAAGCATCATCACAAATGGATTTTTGTCACAGAGTGAAACAGATGCTGTAGCATCGCGGTAGGCACGAAGCACTGAATTCCAATTATTTTTAACTCCTGATCACAATATAGGAGAAGACTCAACGTCCGTGGTTCAGAAACTAATGACCCTATATATATCGAGCCAGCCATTCTTTCTGCCCTTCAGTTGTATATGGAAAGTAACTTGGAAGAGATATCATGTCTCACCGCCAAATTTTTACATTTGTTCATCGTCGAATCACCATTTTTAGAAGCTTTCGAGTTTGATAATTTCATCCTACAGAATGGGAAGTTGATTGCTCAATGGTATGAGTTCCGTCTTGATCCTGGAAATCACTGATATTCATTTTCTACAGTGTATGGGCCACATATGATGTCCCGAAAGACGACGTTGCAACCCTTCGAACGCACTTACTTCTGCGAAATCTACTAATTGACTCAGAACCTTTCGAGGACACTCTTCGTGTTCATTTGGAGCTGACTAACTCTGCTGAGCAACGGTACATCCCATCTTTTATAATACCACTACCTTATGCTCCAAAGTCTATCAGCAGTGAACCGTCTTTTTCGCATCATTTCTGATGTTACAAGTCCAGCATTTATTGTGGAGGGCCGGCAGTGGCGTTCAAGCGTAACTGAAATATTTTACCAATACTTTTCGGCCCTATGGTTGGACCCTTCCGTAAGACGTTTCGGAATTTCCACTGCCTTATGAAATAACACGATCATAGGAGGAGGTCCGGCTTTTTGTCAAAGCCTCTTCATCTGCTCTTCTATCAGCTCATCTGGACATTATTTCACAATGTTGGAACGAGTCATTCTCTAAATCCCCCATTAATGAACGTATTCGATTAGCCGGGTTCTTGATTCAACTCCACCCCCACTTCCCTGGTTGGCGAGGTGCGCTATATGTCTCATAAAGTCAATAATTCTCACCATGCTGTCAGTTTTATCTTGGGAAACCATAATTGACGCCCTCGCCGATTATGATGGCCCTGCTGGTCACGTAAATAAGGTAGGTTTGTAATTTCTCATATCAATAGAGTGTACTAAATATATTGTCCCAGGCCATGTCGGATTATAAACATCTTCACTCACTCGTTGACCCCGACCTGATCAATCTTCGTGTAAAGTCCACGACTCTCATACTTGTCGTTATCTCTGATTTCCTATCCAGGGTGCCGTTTTGCTTCTTAGCCTTCAGATGATAAGCGATGGCATCAAGATAGATAGCCTCTCCCTTATGAGGCTTAAAATCCAATTTGTGCAGTTTATGGGTTTCAGCAATATCTCGGTCATTCCCACCCCCAATCGCCAGTCTTTTTATCTGAAATACAGCGACATTGGGGATGTTTTTGATTCGGGATTTCCTTGTATGGAAGAGATGCCTCACGTTGTGGACTCATCTCATTATGTAGAACTTCCGCAATCGGCTCTTGGTATCGCCAACGATCATGACGATAAAATGGTGTCAGTTCTAGTGGGAGCCATCTTTATTGACGCAACTCTATGCATACTGTGCACCCTGCATGACTTAACGGCCTTGCCCGTCATGGCGTTGAAGGGACTACTGGAGTCACTTTATATCCTTATCCAGAAGTACGACTTCGACGACTTGTTTTCCCATATGCAATCACTTTTGCGAAAAGTAATCTTGCGCATTGTAGCGATGCTATCAAAGGATGAAATCAGCTACGAGCTACGATTACTTGCCTTGACGATCGCACAATCATCCATAAAGCGATTTCACACGTTTCTGGGCCCTGCTGTTCCGTGCGTTCCAGTTTCGAATCGTCTGGTAGGATTTTAAGGCGACGTCATTTCAGGGTAATTCTCGGAATTGTCATCACAGAGGTTGCGGCGCAAGGCCAACAGAGTCAGGACCCACTCTCAATTCAAGGAAAACTGTTCATCAGCAACACTCTTCAGGAGTACGTGTCTTTGCATCCAGTTTTGTCTATTACTTAATCATGATAATAGCCATTGTCAATCTGGGTTGTTGTACCATATGATGAGAGTGCGTTGCCTCGTGTTTGAGATTATTTTCTCACAAACTAATAATCAAAACAAGCAACCTTTACAAAATGAATTTTTCCAAGTTCTCAAGCAAGTTCTTCTCCCAACCAACATAGGAATAGAAGTGCCACCAAATTTCCTTTTCGAGGCGTTACTTCGAGATTCTCTACAACATGTCTTGAGTGCCGAGCCAGGATTTCTACCAATATTACTACAAAATATGACCTTCTTTTTCAAGGAGATTTATGATCATGGACACAGCGTAGAATTGAACATCTGTATGTTGTTGTGCTGTGCTGTGCTGTAGATGGTTCACCCTATTGTTGCTTCACAGTTGTTGGTCAGCATCTAATGCAAATTTCTCGACGACTTACCGATGGCACGATTGAAGGGGCCGATCCTTCGCCACTTATTGACATTGCTACCACTGTCATTCAGCGCATGAAGAAACCAATCATCGTACATCTTCTATGCTCACATCTACATAATTGATCTTATTTTATTTTTTGCTCTTAGGAGTTTATTTCATCCGTGGACGTTGTTCTTAGGACCGCCTTAACCAGGTTGGGGGGTGTCAACACATCCACTCTGACACAGCTCATTCGGGCAACACCTGTTCACTCCAAGTCTAACGACTTCGCTGATGTACTTACCACTTTGTTCGACATTCTTGCTGACGGCCTACGCGCGAAAACAAAAATGGCCCCCTTGACTATTAAGTCTGTTATAGAGGTCTGTCAATCAACTTATTTGTTTCTAAACTGATGTCACGCTTTTATAGGCACTCCTATCAGCAACTCTATATCCTGTGGTTCTGCAATCAAGAATTCGAGAGCGAATCTCTCGGAGTCTAGTTGACGATTCCTTCACCTTTTTGCAGAACCACATTTGGGCGGAAGAGAATATTGACCACGACTTCAAAGCAGCCTGTGCTACAGCCACTCTATTCCTTCATGGGGCGAGTAGAGACTCTAGTACGTTTCAAAAGCTTATAGAACTTTCCTCAGAGGTTTGTCATAATTTCTTGTTGGATACTGATACCCGCTAACATTCGGGAAAGAAAACGACAAGGTTGCCACTCAGCTTCCGTTTATGGAACATCGTAATCTTGGTCGCACTACAGGAACAAAAGGACGATTGGATATCTATGTTGTATTCGCACTTCAACGTATTCAACGCCCTATTTACAGGGATGATACGTTCATACACGACTTCAGGCATTAGTTCGCTCACAGTGGCTACGATGGATGTGAACCAATCCCACATTGCCATGAGGCTCTGGCTGATGCTATCAAACTCAATGTCGAAAGTGGGTTCTGAGAATAAAATAGTGGTATCTGGCATTTGGAATCAGCTATGGTCGGCATACGAAGGCTTTTTGGATGTAATCGAAACCGAGGCTCAGGTTGGCTTCCACCCGGTATTGTTTTTGTTTTATGTGGGAAATTTTTGATACCATTACTATTCCAGACTCTGGTATCACTTATGACGACGTCAATAGCAGATTTGTTGCTCTGTATTCATTCCCTTCGGCTACCGCTGGCCTTGGACAAACACTTGCATCTAGGAATCCTCAATCGATTGAAAACAATTAATCGAGGAGATTCATCCACTAAGGTGAGACCTAGCCCGACTCTTTGACAACGGTTGTCATAACTTGATTCTGTATCAGATTGTTCGTGCAATACAGAGTTTATCTGAACCACCATCTGAGATCTCCAAGGCTACCTTCCTAGACCAAATTGCAAAGGAGCTGGTTGCTGTCGAAAAAATCCGTATTGCTGGTGACTATAATAGAATGGGTGGAGGAGACCGGTCCCGCAAGTAACGGTGATGGTCCAGATCATGAAAGCTCCTGTTTTATTGTATAGAGCAGCAGAACGTTAGCGACAATAGAGTGACCTAGACTGCATTTAGTTAATCAACTTAGGCAGCTCTCAATTTCGCCTGCTGTGCTTTTCGTTGTTTTTCTTTGATGATCGTTGAACCAAGGAAGATTCCAATGGCGGAAAGTCCAACGACCAGAATAAATGCGGGCAACCTAATTGCCCATTCACGTGGAGGAAACCAACTGTGAATGGCGTCGGAACTGTCGAAAAAGGGCTGGTTAACTATAGTCAGTTATGTATAAGGACAGAATGTATTGTTACACACCAGCAACATCGCCCATGTTGTGTAATAAGTGAAAACACTAGAAGCGATGAGTAACATCACTCCACCAAGTGCCTTGTCACTAACAGCCTGCAGGAATATCAGGAATATCGTAAGTATAATACAACAACAAGGACGTACCATATTACTTTCAGGTAAAATAAGCCACCACCAAATGTCGTTTCAAGTCTGTAATTTATAAAGGCTTGAAAGTGCTTAGTGCACAGTCACCATGTTCAGGGCGCTCATGTGACTTGATCAGTTCGCGGGTCAGATTCCAATTTCAATTGAAGTTGCTTTCAAAACTCGAGCAAACTCCTTTACCGACTTACTTTTTTATGGAGACACATGTATTTGCATCGTTAGCACATATCCGAATCTTACTGATCCCTGTGGGGTTAATTCCAAAATCTCTCTATGAGAGTTATGCAGCGGAGATTCGCAGCTTTACTACGCTGAAACTTGCAGAGATACCAGCGGAGACCAAGGATGGAAGAGGTAGCGTTTAACTTTTTGGTTCATTGATGTCCATCTCAAGCCTTGCAGCCACTCGGTTTTTGCCCAATCCATCTTCCACAGGTCATTTGCAAATTAGCTTTCCAACGCATCCACCGCCTCAGGCACATTCATCCCTGGTTCTTGTTCGGCCGTCCCACTTTCCTTTGGCCATAATAGGAATTGGTACATCCTCCCAGGGCGATTCTTCAAAGTCCCTTTACCACCAATTCAATTCCACTGTCACAGACCTCGTTCCCTCAGGGTATCCGTACCCTCTGGTTCGGAACTGCTTCATTTTTGAAGAAAGTGAAGGGACCATCAATCTCGATCCTGGCGATAATCTTCCTGGTCTTACAATAGTTCCTCATATAGCAAATCGGAAGTTGCATCTGGGAACTCTGCTTGGTGTCCTTTGTTCTCAGATACTTGTAGAACTTGGCGTTGTGGTTGAGTTGTTTGCAATTATGACTAGCTGATATCTTTCTAATGTAAACTAGGTCCAAGCCTTGGAGAGCCCGATAGGCAACGAATATTTAAATGCTGCATTAATGCCATCTTTGCCTCCTTTATCAGAGTTACCTTCGCCTCTCAGTAACTCAGCACCAAACACTGTATCTCCTCTCCCTTCTCATAACAGTCAACCTGAAATATCACGATCTTCATTTACTCTCAACGCCGCGCCAACACTGAGACGAAACGTTTCAATAGCAGCCACGACCAACCGACAACCAACTTTGACCATTCAATCGCAAAAGAAAAGACTAAGTACAATTGGAACAAGTTCGTCCCCTGGACGGCTGTACAAGATGCTTGGTGATTTTTTCCTACTTTCTGGTCGTAGTGAAGATGCCCTGATCTGGTATGTAGAATCCTATCATTCCTGTCATTGCCACTGGAGCTGAGTATAGGTACAATGAGGCTGCTCAAGTTTTCCGAAACTCAAACGATCCTTTGTGGTACGCTTGCACTTGGGAGGGAATGGCAACAGCGTCTATGGTTGAGGCGTGGTCGGCTGGTCAAGGCCTTGTATGTCTTTGCTCGATTATCTTTTCTTTTGTGCGACTAGATTCTGCATTTAGAATGGTTCAACTGCTACAGTGAAAGAACCGTGGAATGACATAAGCGACAAGCTACAACAAGCCATCAACCTTTACCAAAAAATCACACCTCCGACAGACGGAGAACAAGCCCACGCCCTCCTTTCCTTCTTATACTGTAGTAGTGTTCTGAGACAAGCGTCTCTCCTCTTTTCTGTTTGGTCAGCTAAAGGGTGGGGGCCTCTTGCCTTTACGACCATGCTTCAACCTGGACCAAAGTCTTATGTCCCTCCCACATTGGCGACGGATGATAAAAATATTGGGTTAAGTTTGGAGCGGCTCACTTTACTCACTGGGATATCACGCTCAACTATATCAACAATCCTGGGCCAACTACATGGCCCATGGCTATTGCATTTAGGGCAAAGAGAACGAATTGCAGTCCTGGAGGCAACGGCCAGTCTATATGCCTGCTTGGATTATCGGAGAAAAGAAGCCTATATACTTCGTGAAGTCCTTGGCTGTCTTCTCGACCTTGTGGTCTGTGGACGGGAGGAAGACGGACATTCTCAGACACCAAGCATCCCGCAGAGTGCTGGTCTGGGTGTACACAACGCACATCCAGTGTCAGGTTCTAACTGGGGTACAATGGGGGTTCGTCTGAGCGAAAGTACGGCGGGAAATGAGAGCGTACTCAAATTGCTTGCACACATCTGCAGAGTTTTGGGTATCAATTTAGAGGCGGTAGGTTTATCTGAGTCCACTGACACTCGCCTTGTGGAGCAGCCACCTTCTCTCAGGGATTATGACGGGGACATTATCCAGGAACTCAGACAACCTGTCGGTTGGCCTGAATTACAAGTCGGCGTCGTTCGCGAAGCTGTTGCTGTTGCTGAGGCCTTGCCTGGTATGGCTGCCAATAACCTGGTTCCTTCTGTTGACTCAGTTCTGCCACAGATTTTCCAACAGTTGCACAGTATTCCCTATCTGCATTAAAAACACTCCAAACAATTTTGTCGCCAGGGGACCAATATCATCTCTATGCAACCGCAACGAGGTCACTTCTAACTGCGCGTAGGCGGGGGGATTCGAGATCAGTTGAGTACTGGTCCGGCCGACCGATTGTCAGTATATCTGTTGCCCCGTAAGCGACCTGGAAATGGTTGATGCTTGTGTGCTAACATGTCCTCAGCCTTCCCAGCATTAGGTTGCCGATCGAGAAACCTCGTTCAATACAACATAGAGCTAGGGATCCAGCCCCAATCCTCCACGGCCTTGCTGACCCATTCTTATATAATCCAAGGAAAGCCATAAATCGGGTAAGACATATCATTATTAACCTTCCGTCATCTGAGTCGTAGCCAGGGCCAAACATTTGTTGTTCAAAATGAAATCTTGGAATTTGTGATTACTCTTCAGAATCCTTATATTTTTGACTTGGAACTTCAGCATCTATCACTAAGGTGAATTTTATGCTATCCATCGTATTAGTGGTTGAATCTTGCACAGTACGTCTGGTGTACCATTTGAGTCGCAACCAACGCGTGTTGTCATTCCAGCCAACACGCTCCATCAAGTAGTAATCTCAGGAACAGCGATGCAAATGGGAACATTGACTCTCAGAGGGTGCTTTGTTCAGGCACCTGGCGGTATCACTCGGGAATACATTCTACCTCTGTACACCAGTGAAGAGGAAGAACGCCTTGCGAGAAAGCGCAGAGCCATTCTTTCAGAAAATGGTCGTTTTAAGTATTCCGGTCTTGAGTGCTTTCCCTGGATGAAGAACCGGAATAACACGAAGGCACCATTGGAAAAGATCCCTTCAGGATCGTCCTTTAAATTCCTGGAGTGCAAAGTCGTTCCAGAGCAACCTTTATTAAGAATAAGAAGAACAACCATTACACATGGAGCCCTTATGCTTTACGACGGGGAGAAGTACGCTAGCATTTCCCAATTATGGGTATTGAATTCTGATCTCTCTGATAGGTCAACAATCCGAATAACGCTGGAAAATGTATCGAATATTCCTATCGATTTCGTCCACTTTGCCTTCGAAGATTCAACGATAGAACCTGCACAAAAGGCTTTGCAAGAAGGGGATTTATCAGTCTTTGAAACATACGAAACGGAATATAGTCTTATTCATCGACCAGTCTTCTCATGGCAGCAGGAAGAAGCACAAATGATTCTCCCTAATCAAAATCTAACGCTGACCCTCGACTGCTTTGGCAAAGTTGGGTGGTGGGTTGGTTTAAGTTCAATTCTGCATGTTCTGTTTAAAACACACCACTTAGCAATAATGGAACAATTCACATCTCCTACGCACGTTCGAAAGACCCAAAGCTGGAAGAATCCGATGTCTTCTACGTTCGTCAGATATCTTATCCTCTCATGGTGACAGTGTACCACATGTTGGAGTGCAGTGGCATGGAGCTTGTACCATTCCCTGCTCACCCACAAACACAACGATGCAAAGATGTCAAGAACGAACGGCTTGGGTACTTGGCTATCAGTAATGATTACGGCTGGTGTCTTTTTTCGATAGAGGTCCGGAACTCTTATGGTACCCCCTTCGATGTTACTCTCCTGAGAACACAGTCTGGTGAATCGACTGCTTCGTCTACAACAACTATCCCTCCCGGGTCTGTCTCGCGGTGAATACTTTCTGTTATTTGTCCATGCTGGTTGAAGACATTTATCAACTCCTTTAAGGCTGGTGATCCCAATTAAGAAGATTGCGTTAAAAGAAGAGACAACCAACAAGCCAATCCCGACATTATCAGAAAAACAGTTTGTGGTCGTAACGTCGAGGTTGTCTAAAGCCGAGGAAAAGGCCCAACAAGAGTTGTTCTGGTACCGAGAAGAGCTGTTCAAATGTGTCAGTGCTCGTTGGCATGAAGTAAGTACTGTCATCGATCTTTCTTCGGTCCACATATCTCATGTTCCTTGAGACCGGCGGAACACGATCGGGAGAGTTATCTTTCCGGAACCAGCGAATGTCACTACCCATGTTAGAAACCCTCCGTCTGGAAATTGCACGAATTTCGCTCTACCTGGAGCTCCATGATGATCTTGTGGGTGAGACAAGTTATGCTGGTGCTAGGCAACATCCAAAAGCCAACGAGTTCGTCCGATTAAAAGCCAAGGTTACGAACCTATTCTGTGAGATTTCATTGTCTTTTGTAATACATCTGCTGACGCATGGTCTCAGCATCGGCCCTCGTATTCACACTTGATTTTGAAGCTACACCTGCCGACTATTTCCTGTACGATGGTTGTTTCACCGACCTTGCTATTGGCCGCCTGAAGAATGGGGAGTCGCAAGAAATTTCCACAACACTTTGTTTCTTGGCTTGTGGTCAATTCGAACTTGCTGCGCAGGTTCGCAGTATTGGTACTTTGGAAACAGAAGGAAGAATAGTCAGGACTTATATAACTGCTATAGTTACAGACGATAGGCACGTAAGGTCGCAGGTCTCAGACGAGAGAAAAGAGTAGTAGCTGTTACATTTGATATATCAGACTTAGAATAAGCAGCCTCAATCATAGTCCGACTCTTGACTAAAGGCAGCTGAATACGTCAGGATGGTTGCATATACCAATCTGGATTCAATATATGAGTGTCCGTCGCATCAGGCATCAAATTCTTTAACGCACCCTCCACCCAATATAGCCATCACGCACGCCTTCGTGTTGATGATTTCTGAATGAGCGAGCACGATTGGTAGAGCAAATCCTGTCACAACAACCATTGCTGTTATGAATCGTCCTATATCCACAGGTGCTGAACCTTCATAGCTTGTGGACAGGGTGTCGTCTGTACCACAATGTGAGAACAGAGCATTCGGGAGAGGTGCAAGTACAAATGTCAAGGCTACAGCATCTCGTTAGATAGCGCACAGGATAGTTTCCATTTCGCTTCCTACCGACAAGCAAGGGCAACCAATTTTGCCATAGAGCGCAGGAGAGAATGATCAACAAGAAACCAACCGCGAGGACAAATGACAAGAGAATGACCGCTTCAAACGAAATCAATGGAATAACTACCAAAATTAAGCCAAAAGACATTACTCCTTATCCCTGCCGCCATCAAGATATTGTGAATATGAGAGGTGTACTGAAAGCAGAGATGCTGGACGTGTGTGAACATTGCAGGCAATACATATATTACATAATACTGTAGTATCAAGAAAATGAAATTTAAATAATGATTACATGATCAACTCCCTATCTTGGAGGACGACGAGAGGCACGCGTTACTGAGATGTTCCGTCGCCTCGAGTCGACCAAAGGCACTATCAGACCTGTGTCTCTCGGTGCTGACTCTGGTTTTGCAGTACCTTGGGGTAGTTGTGCGGCATTCTCTATGTTGTCGGTGTCCAAAACATTGACCTTAATTTCACCTGTGTCAGCTTGAATTGACTCGGCTTCTGCGACCACCTTCTGCCTTCTATGGCTTAGCAGTTCGTCTTGAGTCTTAGTCAAAGACCAAGTATCTGTGTATTGCCATTTGCGTTTGCGTGGTGTGGTACTGGTGGGTGTATCATCTTTCATGCCCTTCAATAAGATGTTGTTAGTGGCAAGCTCAATAGACTGGAGATGATCCATTGCGAAGTCTCCAGAATCCTTCGCCCCTCGGCACTGATCTCGGATCTAGTAAGGGGTTGAGATAGTCGCCTAATCTAGCTAGAAGATCTCGTACTGATGACAAAGTTTTGCTTGTGTATTCCTCTCCTTGTCTCGAAATCGAGGCCATTCTGGACTGTTCAAGATTATGGAGCCGCTCGACATTCAGAGTCAGTGTGTCCGTCATTTCAATGCGGGCTTTCTTCGCCCTTGAATGTTTTTCGAACACTAGAATGATAAATCAGTCATGTTTAGTATTAGGCAGCAACATAACATGCCATGACCACAGGTTTCCAACATTTCTTTTGATCTTGAGTTGGTCCACTTCGAATAGCTTGACACTGACTCAGAGGCAGTACGTTGCATCTGCTCCATACCAACTCCGAAATCTTCATGCATTTTGTGGTTGATCTATAAAGTAGATTTGAATGGGGGGCTCAGTATCGCAGCAGACGATTCTTACCTGTGTCGCACTCTCCTTTGCCTCGAGACCATGTTTCCCAACCTCTCGCAGATGACCCTCCATGTCATCATTGCGGTGCGTCATTTTGTTATGAGCCTTTAACCGATGCTTGTTAGCAGCAGCGAGGAGTCCCTCAACCTCCTTGTTGCTTCGCTGCAAGTTTGCTATGGATTGTTTTAACGACTCGTCCCTCTTTTGCATGAAATCCCCTAGAAGTCCAGAAACACGTTGCAGGACATCGTTTTTTGCCTTTTCCGAATTCTTTCGTTCGTCGACTACCATCTGTGCGAGGACCTCGTTTTGTTGCTTGAGACGGAGGACCTCCTCTGCCACCATCCTTGTGGTTGCTTCATATGACTCTGTCATTGACTCTCGTTCTTCCTTCAAGTAGGCTTGTACCTCCTGACAAATAGATTCCACCAGCGAGTAAATGATCCCGATTGACTCGTCAAGAAGTGTGACTTGTTTTTCATTCATATCGATAGAACCGTGGCAGATGTGGGAACACGACGTCGTCAACTCGGTCATCCACAACGAAGCCCTCTCATTGAAGGCAGACATCGTTGATTGTATCTCTTGCTCGATTGAGAGGAGTGCATCACTTTCCGCACCGTGCTGGTCCTTAATAGCTTGGAATGATTGTTGGATGGTTAAAAATTGCGCGTCACTTGAATGGATGTGCTCGGCATACTCTTTTTGTTCGATGGATTGAAATCGTTGCGTTTCGCGCTCCAGGTTGGAGCGGAAGGATTGGGATAGTTGACTCATTTCAGCCAGCTTCTGCATGAGGGCTTGTGTGCCCAACTGAATGAGATTCCCATTCTCCAAGACAACTTTCTTGTTCATATAGAGGACTTTATTCACCCGTTCTAACAGACAGATATCAGGGTAATAATCTTCAAGTTGGATGCGTCACGTACCCAACTTCTCGAATAATGCAGCAACATCATGAAGACCCTGCGTGGCGACAGTCTTTAACCCGGTAGCCACTTCATTCAAAGCGACCTCAGTGTGTTGATGGGCCTGACGGACAATCACTTCTTCTTCGTAGGCATTTGTGACTTGTTGGAGCTCGACCTCACATTGCCGCAGCTCGTCACCCTTCCGAACGAGGGAGGCCTTCGTTACCTGCAACTCATGCTCCTTCTTCTTTAGAACGGCGATACTTTGGTCATATTCATCGCGGACAACCCTGAGTTGGTTCTCGATGATCGTCACCTGTTTCTTCGCTTCCACCAGTTCTGTTCGGCGCAGTTCATTTTCCGCATTCATTTGGTTCCAAGAATCTTCAGAGAAGTAGATCCCGTTCTTCTCCCTGGCAGCGAGTAGGTCGGATTTCAGACGATCGATTTCTGCGACACATTCTTTCAAAAGGGAATTGCGATTCATGCGTTGGTTGAGTTCGGGTTTGTTCTTGATGGATTTCGCACGTAGGGCGTAGTCGAGTGTGGAAAGTGTTTCTTCGAGGTTGGAACGTGCAGGGGATATCGTTGCGATAATACAAGTTTTCGTACGACCACCGAGGGAGTCTTGAAGGAGACGGGTAAGCTTTGATTCCCTACATGAAATTGTCATAAATCATTTGCCGAAAAGACTGTTCGATTAATTCACCGATATGGAACATGTTGAGCCTTGTCCACTAGCGCATTAATGACTCGACCAAGAGTAAGGAGACTCTGGTTAATCATCCCAGCTTCTCTTGCTCGCTTGTTCTCGGCCCCTGAACGACCGATGTTTTCTGAACCAGCCAAATCCACAAGGTTCAATTTACCGACTTTCAGCAGGTCATCTCCAATGCTACTCTTCTCTCGGAGATGGACAGTAATAGAAAAGACGGAATGTGAGCGAGAGGAATGGTCGTTGAACTTTGTTGCTGCGATCTGTCGTCGTTCACTACCCTTGGTCAGGAGAGCGAGGGCATGTGCCGAATCAGTGACTGCGATTTCTTCAAGGCCCTGGATGAATACACCACGCTTATTGGCTTCATCAAAGATTTTGAGGCCACCATCAGCACTTCTTGCATCTTTAGCTGCCAAGCCCATGGGCTGTGTGAGAGCTGTCGGTGCAGGAAGATCATTTGCGAGAAGGTCGCGGAGTTCTTCATTGTAGAGCTCAACGAAGGAGACTTTAACAGCGAAATCGGTATAAGATTTCTCCAGTTCATGGAAAAGTCGGAAGAGGACACGAGGAATGATCCCCGCATGAGCCGAGGGGTTACCCATTGGTGTAGGGCATAAATCCCCTTGCATCGTGTACCTGTTTCATACAAAATGTGAGTAACGTAAAGAAAGCAAGTATTGAAATTATACGTTTTTCCTGTCCCAGTTTGACCATATGCGAACAAAGTACAGTTGTACCCCATGAGAACTTCCTGCAGCATGGGGCCGACAACGTCGTGGTAAATCATGCTCTGCGTAGCTTCGGGTCCAAAGACCAGGTCAAATTGATAGGTACGAGTAGGTGATGCAGTATACAGGCCAAGACTGGAGACCGGCAGGGAGGTTTCAATGGTTACATCTTTAGTTTTTGGCCCATCAATTTGAACAATTGAAGGGGAGTTTTCTTGTATCTCTCGCTCGGATCGACTTCGACACCGTATAATTACTTGAATGTTAGTCTCTCCGTCTTCCTTGTTTCTGGAGTGCTGGAGTGCTGGAGTACCAATAGGCTGTTCTAATGGCAAAGCTAGAAGACTTGAAGATGATACAGGGACAGTAGTGGGTTTCGCAAGGACAGATTTTGAACGGGGTGGTGGCAAAGGTAGGTCGCTGTTATACTTGGCGCGCGAAGATGCTGGACGACGAGTCGCCATCGCCAAGGATCGGGTATGTACAACAACAATGACTGGGGGTGGGCAACGCCCGTTCCAAAAGTGTGATGTTTGTCCTTTATTTGTTTGATGGTAAAGTTGTTCCAACTTTAACCCTTGTCGACAAGAGGTATTCTGACCCTACCACATGGCCAAAAAATGAGATAAAATATTGAAAATATTGAGAACATATCAAACTTTGAATTGTACGTTGTTGAATTAAATTTTTTGATTGATTCCTCAAACTACAGCAAATTCACGCATTGTTTGCTTGCTGTTTCCTTATCAATTTCGAATAAAAATAAATTACAACGGACATAATATTTACATAGGTCTTTTCAATGGTTCTGTTCAGTAATTTGAAGCAATCTATACAGAGGATGTGAAAAATGTTACACCCTCGGGTGGTTGCTTCGATCGCATCAGCTGTCAACTGATGCGGGTTGAAGAGGGGATCATAACCAATTTGGACTCGATACCATTTCATACGTCTTTGTTTCGACTCTTGAAATTATATTCATAAAAAACCTACACATTTTATCAACATTTTATGCTACTTCTTTGTTCTGGTACCCAACCGCTATGTCCTAGATTTTTTCAACATGCGATGAGGCTGTTCTCAAAATAATAGAAGTCATTTTCATGGTATCGTTTATGTACCAAATTTTGTGAGATAAATTCTCAAAAATTCACATTAATGTTGGTAATGTATTATAAAATACATATAGTGCATAAGCACAGGCAAAGAGTGCCTGACACCTATCGAATTAGACGGAAACTTTGAGGAACCGATGGAAATCAAAGTTTGGCATGATTACAAACAAGTACAAATATCACACTTTTGGATCAGGCCGTGCCCACCCCCACAATGACGCGAATTCAACATTCGCGTCTGTCACATGAGTGGCCAAAGTCACGTGTTTCAGTAGAACTACTACTAGTGACTATAGCAAGTCACTGAAGTTACAAGTAGTGAACTCGACCCAACAGGATTCAATTAGGTTTGCCATGTTGTATGCATCCGCGCAACCAAAAAAACTAATAATGAATGACTCAGAGGCACTATGGGAAAGCGCAAAAAGTCTTCGCGAAAATCAGCTGCTCCTAAAGTGAAGGTACCTCTTGGTAAGTTGTCCTGTTCTGCAACGCCTTGGCTGTTCGGGTTAACATGTGCCCAGACACTCAATTTACATGTCTCTTCTGCCACCACGACAAGTCTGTGACGGTGCGGATCGATCGAAGGGAGGGTGTTGCTCAACTAGTATGCAGAGTGTGTGATCAGAGATATCAAAGCAAGGCAACCCGTAAGAAACGTTTTTCTGGCTTTAACATATTGCTAACCAAATGGCAAGATCTTACGGAGGCGGTTGATATATATTCTGAATGGATAGATGCTGCAGACGCTGCCCAAAAGGATGACTTAGTTCATGCTCGTCGTCCAGCAGCTTCCTCATCTACAAGTCGAGCGGCACCTGCACGAGTAGCTGACGACAGTGGTGACGAAGACTAGACGTATACTATTTCTGTACCCCACCTGTATATTGTCATGACAGTCCTTGTAATTTATTCACGAAAGAAATCTTGTTCGGCAGCAGTTACAACAGACACAAACAGCTTGTTACTTCAACTCGACAGATTCACCAACGCGTGTCTTCCAGAACTGATCTGATCCCCAACGCGTTTATGCTCCTTTAATTCATTCCTCGTATTTCAATCAACATACCCCCTTACAACTTTAGACTTCGAAAGCATAGAGACTGCCCCCTGACCGCAATTCACGCTAATTTGTCGACACGATACCACGACGGTCATGGCAAGTTCCACCAACATCAAGGTTGTCTGTCGGTCAGTTATAATCCTGTCGTATTTCCCAGTGCAGGATGTATTCATATATTTTCTCCATCAGCTTTCGACCTGTCAATGCAATAGAACAACGTGAAGGAGGCGAAGTCGTCGTGTCCTTCGATGACAACCTTCAGACGGTGCATCTGAAGTCGGCGCAAACAATGTCGGGCCCGGAGAAGGATGGGTTTACTTTTGATAGAGTCTTCCCAATGGGAACGAAGCAGTACGAAGTGTTTGATTATGGCGTCAAAGAGTCAGTTATTCACTGATTTATTTATCCTCTCACTGACCTTACCTTTACCAGCATCGTGAAAGGTGTGTTTGAACTTCTTCGTTGCCAATCCCAATACGTATCCTTCATTGTGGCACCAGTGACATTTTCTCTTAGATGTTCTGGATGGTTACAATGGAACTGTGTTCGCTTATGGCCAAACTGGTAGTGGAAAGACATTCACAATGATGGTAAAGAAGTATTGTGTTCCTTTCATGATGACCAACTTCACTTGTGTAGGGTGCCGATATTGATTCAGAAGACCTCAAAGGAATTATACCTCGGATTACAGAACAAATATTCCAATCTATCGTAGAGAGCGATCACCATTTAGAATATGTCGTCAAGGTTTCATACATGGAAATCTATCTGGAGAGAATCCGTGACCTTCTTGCACGTGGGTTCACCTTTCAACTACCATCCTGGACAATCTGAAGTAACAATTTGCTAGTCCAGAATGATAATCTCCAGGTCCACGAGGAGAAATCCAAGGGAGTGTATGTGAAGGGTCTCTCGGATTACTACGTCAGTAGCGCCAAAGAAGTCTACGAGATTATGCGAATGGGTGGTGCTGCACGGGTTGTGACTGCGACTAGTATGTTGATCCTTTCCTACACCCTCCCAGCTAAGACGGTTATTCTAGATATGAATGCGGAATCATCGCGTTCCCATTCGATTTTCTTAATTACAATTGTGCAAAGAAATACAGAGACTGGTGCTCAGAAGACAGGGAATTTGTATCTTGTTGATCTCGCTGGTTCAGAGAAGGTGGGAAAGACAGGAGCCTCGGGTCAGACTCTGGAAGAGGCAAAGAAGATCAATAAGTCCTTGTCAGCTCTTGGAATGGTCATTAATGCTCTCACAGACGGCAAGGTATGTGACGGATCTGCACCCGGTCCTGCGACAACTGAAGAATTATGGTACCACAGGCAAAACACATCCCGTACCGTGACTCCAAGCTTACTCGTATCTTGCAAGAGTCACTCGGAGGCAACTCGAGAACGACTCTGATCATCAACTGTTCTCCTTCATCGTACAACGATGCCGAAACATTATCCACACTTCGATTTGGTATTCGCGCAAAGACTATCAAGAACACTGCTCGTGTCAATGCTGAATTGTCGCCACTCGAACTCAAAGGCCTTCTACAGAAAGCCCAATTGGCAAACACTTCCTACCAGAGATACATTGCTGCCTTGGAAGCAGAAGTGGCACGATGGCGCAGTGGCGAATCCGTCGATGAAGCTGAGTGGGCATTACCCGGAAGACCTGGTGTTGCTGTGGCTACTGCACCAACTAAGAAACCTCCTACGTCTCCTACACCATCGACGCCTGCTTCATTATCGCGCAGTATGACGCCTGTCAACCAAAGCCTAGAGGGTCTCAGAACAGAGCTTGAATCTCGTCCTCAGACACCGACTGTCATTGGCTTGGACAAGGACGAACGCGAAGAGTTCTTAAGGCACGAGAACGAACTTAGTGATGCTCTCGCCGAAAAGGAATCCGCGCTTGCGGCAGCAGAGAAGCTCATCAAGGAATTGAGAGAAGAGTTAGTTTTCCTAAAGGAACAGGAGGCTGCTGTCAATAAGGTTGGCCCGTAGACCTTATATCGATGTTGTAGCTAACCTTCTATGTTTTGCAGGAGAACAAGACAATGTCGAGTCAACTAAACGAACTCAAGTTGCAGGTTGAAAGGCTGGACTACGATAACAAAGAAGTTCTTATTACCGTGGATATTCTCAAGGAGCAAAACCAGGACGCAAACGCAGAATTAGAGGAATTGAGGAAACAGATTGCGGACATGAAGATTGCTCAACGGGACGCCTCTTCCGCAGAGGACAAGGAAAAACGCAAGCAGGAGAAAATGGCCATGATGATGGCCAAGTTTGATAGTGTAAGTTTCCTACTTTAACTTTGAAATGTTGTCATATATTCTAACACCTTCTGTGGCGTGCAGCAAGGCGCTTTCTCCGAGAAGGATGAGCAATTACGGCAAATTTTGGCTAAACTTGACGGAATGGATCAGAATTCTTCCGACTTGCTCACTCAGGATGACCGTACTAACATTCGAAGACAATTGCAGGAAGGCCAGACGATTTTGAGAGAAACTGTTGAGAGGCTGCGACAGAGTCAGGAGGAGAATGATATGATTACCCGGCGGAGAGATGAGTTGGAGGCACGGGTAACGGTTTTAGAGACCGACTACGAAGAACTTTTAGGTGCGTGAATATTCTCTGGACGATGTTCCAGTGGCACAGATACCGTATCTGAGCAGAAAAAACCATACATGACGAAGAAGCCAATAATGTGGATGTTGCCGAAATGATGGCGGATCTTAAGGTGAGTATTATTTATGACATGGAATGGAACACAAAGAAATGACACCCGCTTAGAATAAATTGGAGATCCAATACGCTACTAAGCGTGAAGCCCTTCTGAGTGAAGTTTCAGACCTCAAGCAACAACTGGAGACGAAGGGCAACGAAGTTCGGAATCTCAATGCATCCATTGAAAGCTTGAAGAGTGTTAATGAGGAACTCAAGGTATTGAAGCCTCTTTCCGGTTAAGCTTGTAGCGCTGAGTAGCCGGTTTTCTCGATAATAGCGTGCATTTGCTGTGACTTCTGCTGGAATCGAGGGAGGCAAGAATCTTGCCGAAAGTGCTCAAGATCTCGAACGGACAAGAAAGGCCATCAATGTACAGCTTGCTGAATTCGATGGCGTCAAAAAGTCGCTTATGCGGGATCTACAGAATCGTTGCGAGAAGGTAGAAATTTTAAACACTCAACTATGCAGGATAATTCATGGTCACTTCAGGTTGTCGAACTTGAAATCCAATTAGACGAGATCAAGGAGCAATATAATAATGTTATCCGCAACAGCAACAACAAAGCACAGCAGAAGAAGATGGCGTTCTTAGAACGTAATCTTGAACAGCTCACATTGGTTCAGAAACAGGTCCGGATTCCTTTTGTTCTGCTGGCAGCCCTGACTTAAATCTGGTGGTAGCTGGTAGATCAGAATTCCGCGTTAAAGAAAGAAGCTGGAATCGCAGAACGGAAACTTCTTGCGCGCAATGAGCGGATACAGAATCTCGAGGCTCTCCTACAAGACGCAGACCGGCGACTTTCAACTCAGAATCAGAAATTCGAGTTACAATTGCAGGCTGTGAAGGACCGATTGGACCAAGCCCGTGGTAAGTTTTTTGATGACCGGTCCGAACCGCGAACAAATTTGTCTTTTTTAGCGGCAAAAGCATCAGCATCATTGCCTCTGAATTTTGGTCGCATAGCAAAGCCTTTGCGAGGTGGAGGAGGAATCAACAGTGCTATTAGTTCCGTTTCACCTGCAGTTGCGACCTCGTCGGCAAATCCTCTTGGACGGCTTCAGAATGAAGAAGGAGGGTGAGTCTTGGCACGTTGAACATTTCCTTCACACGCTGATTCAATTACAAATTCCGCGAATTGACATATCTAGATCTGGTGAGTTTTGTTCCTGGCGCTTTAGGGTAACTGACGAATTTCTGACGTTCTCCTTTTTTTTTGAAATGTATTCAGCAAAGCGTGCTTCCTGGTTTTTCAATTCTCGATAGATGTTACCGTACATTCACATGTTTCCCCTATATCAGACCTACATACATCGTGCGTCATATGCCGTGCTCATCACTGCTTCTCTCAATTGAGTTCGCAGTTTTGGGTATATCACCGAATAATTACCAACGTGATAAGCGCACTCGTATTCAAAGGTGGGAAGAACCTGATGTGTTAATTATTCAAAAAGGTGGGAAATTTGGGCTTGGATCGTCTGTGACTTGACCCAACAGAAGGATTTTTGAAGAAAGGACACGCGACTGCGCGACACGAAGCATGGGTGACACAGATGGTTTATGTCAGGCGGCGAACTGGGACGTCAGGCAATGTCGCTAAATCGGGATCCTTGCCAATCTACTATTCCTAATTTGGATAGGTTGAAACGCGACTAGCGAAATTTGGTGAGATACATTTCAATAATTGCCCCCGTTAAGAATCATTTAATTCCGCCCCCCAGGGCCCTCTTGTCTATTTTGTTTCCACTGCCCAGCTCTGGGGTTAATCTACCACTCCATGTTGCACAATTTTAATCCTTCATTTAGTCCTCCTCAAGCTACCTATCCTGAAGTCTTTGGTATGGGGCACCACGAAGACGAACTATGTCAGGCTTGTGGGCCAATGCCAGTTCATCATAACCTACCACTGCCACAACCACACATTCTTAACCAAGGACCTGCCATCCGTAATCTGATCTCTTCTAGACAATATGGCACTCACTGTATGATGCCATTTACAGATCCATTCGCAGACTATTCCTACAGTCTGGAACCACCCCGAAGCTTTTTGAGGCCACCCCTATTCCCGATGCCACCAAGCCAAGGAAATGTCCTTGCCGCGCCACATGTCATGTTTCCCAATCCTCCACCCATGCCTGCCCCCGGAAACATTCCAGATCCACGATTAGTACCTATGATGCCTTATGAATTTCGCCATCAGCCTCCTCATTTCTTCCTTCCGCCACCGCCCCAAGTGCCATTTCCTGCTCAAGTGCCACCCCTTCCGCTCGGTGGACCTTCAGGACCAGGTAATCTGGTAAATATGTCAGGAGGGTTCAATAACCAGGTAAGCCTTTCTTTCCTATACAAATGCCACCTAAATTTGGACAACTAGCTTCGACGACAACATTCCTTCCCAACTGGAGCAGTAATCCCTCCACGACATCCACGTTATGGTCGTTCTCGCCCGTCTCATTCGCATACCACGCGTTCCATGCCATCGTTACCGCAGAACAATACCCGTGGTCGTCGATCGGTGGTTGCTTTAGGCGCCCGGAGCGCCTTGATGGAGTCATTTCATGAGTCCAACAAAGACAAACAGTGGACTCTTCACGTTTGTACTTTACTGCAATATGATATCTGTAAGATTGACATGGAACACAGGATATATTCGGATACATCGTTGAATTTAGCAGGGACCAAAATGGATCACGGCTCATTCAGCAGCAACTGGAAGAGACAAATGAAGAAGACAGAGAGAAAGTCTTTGACGAAATTTTCCCAGAGAAGACTGACATGTTAATCCAGGACGTCTTTGGCAACTATGTAGGTCATACTCCCATCCTGCCCTGCTGGAGAGTTTACTGTCATTGACTTGGATAGATTATTCAAAAGTTTTTTGAACTAGGAACGTCCGAGCAAAAGGACGCGCTCTCTCGGGTCATCGAGAACAATGTCGTTAGCTATACAATTCAAATTTATGCCTGCAGGGTCGTTCAAAAGGTGAGAATTTTGAGTTTAATGACATGGTTCCCGATGGATTGACTCGAACATGCAGGGCTTTGAGTGCATGACTGAGGAACAACAAGATCGGATCATAAACCGGCTCCAGAACGATGTTCTTGCCTGCATAAAGGATGATCACGGCAACCATGTACGTTACACATTTCACTGACAAACCTATGCATCATTATTCCTTGATATAGGTGATACAAAAATTGATTGACTCGGTCGCTGCAGAACGTCTGACGTTCCTGCGGATCATCAGTGAGAACATACTCGAACTGGCGACAAACAGCAACGGATGTCGTGTATTGCAAAAATGTGTTTTGAAACTCCCCACAGTCAGCATTCAACCCGTGCTGGATGCCATCCACACACACACTGGGAGTCTTATGAGAGACCAATATGGTGTATGTGTCTATCCTGCTTCCATTCTATGTCCATCCTTTGCTTATGACTGTAATTAGAATTATGTGATTCAGTTCATCCTTCAGAACGGTGCAGATGATGACAGAGTGAGGATAATTTCCCGACTTCGTGGTTCGATAGTCGAACTGGCCATGAACCAATACGCATCTCATGTCTGCGAAAAGGGAATAATTTTTGCTGACGCGCTCACTCGTCAACTACTCATTGACGAGATACTGACAGCCACCACCAATGGTGATCACCCTATTGTCACCATGATGAAGGATGATTTTGCCAGTGAGCCAACCCCCTTGCTGACCGATTAGTGGTTCACAATGTTCATGGTGCACAGACTACGTTCTGCAGACGGCACTCATGAAATCAGAAGGACAACAAAATGTTGACCTGTACCATCAAGTTAAGACTTTCCTTACACCTCTTCGGCGGACATCATCAACCTATAGCAAGCAACTGGTCAAGAGTAAGTCGTTTAAATTTATATAGTTGTTGGACCATTGCTTACTCTTTGGGAGCAGTTGAGCGTTTGGTTGACAAATACTTTGGCAAAGACAAAACTCCGCCGGGCGGCCATGCTAGCAACTAGTACACTGATGATTCAATGTTTACTTTTCGCTGTCTTTATATTGCTATCTTCTCAACACCACATTCCCACTATTCCCACGCACCTCTCGCGTCACATCTCTCTACAGCAGGCATTATAATTGCGACAAAAAATTTCTACTTAGTAACAAGCT
The DNA here is from genome assembly GCA_026262225.1 of Inosperma sp. D86. NCBI lineage: Eukaryota > Fungi > Basidiomycota > Agaricomycetes > Agaricales > Inocybaceae > Inosperma > Inosperma sp. D86. The sequence goes on from JAIUJM010000001.1 coordinate 105,897, forward strand.
ACTTAATTTGCGTTTTCCAGTCCCCTTTTTCTGTCTAATCGGATCATTACACTATTCTAATCTTGTTGAATGATTTCTGAACTGCTAGTAGACCGATTAGCTTAAGATGTACCTACTTGAATATATTCTTGATATATTCTGTCGCAGCGTGTCGCTAATTGGCCGTAAGTCTGAGCGCTTCATATTGACGTGTTCGTGACCGTGTCAGCTTGCCATCACTTCCTCAGCGTCACAGATCAGTAGTTACACATGCTCGTCACTGGACCGTCAAAGCCGACATTTTGTTGTGGACACGTCTTGGAAACCTCTGGAATCAATTTGCTTAAGACAACATGAGCGGTGTCGAAGCAGCTGCGTCCCTCTTTGGTTCAGAGGATCCCGCTTCGGACCCATTTGCAATGTTGGGCACCAATAATTCAGGATATACAGCAGACAATCTATTTACTGGTGTCGAAGGGGCCTCCCCCATGACGAATGCAACTGCATTTGACACTCCAAGCCATGATTCTTTGCCTAATGAAGAGCTATACTCTAACCATGACAACCCGACCGGCTTGCATGGCCATGACGCTTATGGTTACTCGGAAAGCTGGGATGGTGCTGGTAGCTTGGGACATGGTTTAGGAACAGATTTCAATGAGGCTTGTAAGTTCTCCTTGTCTTTAAATTTCGGAATTGTCAGATAGCACTTTTTGAAGCAGCACCGCAACATATTTCATCATCGACGTCGGCAAGCTACTCAAATCCTCGCACTTACCAAACGCCTACAACAAATTCGGTAACGGGATCTACAACTTATTCTAACTACACCCCTCAAGCGTATAATCCTACATCTACCTACTCTCCGTACCACCCGGCGCCTTCAAGTTACACGATGGCAAATTCGCTGAAAAATGTTCCCCAATCGTCATATAGTATACCACCTGCAGGGAGTGCCGTTCGTGATGCCACTATGCCTCCATCCCGTCCTACTCCACCAGCGTCTTCCGTTCTCAATCGACCAAAGCTGTCCAATGCGTACGACCCACCATTTCTGCCCTCCAAGCCTAGCAAACGTCCGGTACGACAGGCAGAATCGCATCACACTTACAATGTTTATCAGTCCCCTGCTCCTTCGGGCGCATACACGACCGCTACAGTATCAACACCCACTCCATCTGGTGGCCCATACTCTGGACAGCCTCCAGCTCATGGTCAGTACGGACAAGCATCGCCTGAGGAATCGCTTCACTCTGTGGCTTCCTCAATGCGGCACGACTCTATACCCTATACAACATTTAATGCTGGAACAAATGCTCCTTACCATCCTAAAAGTGGATCGTCTGTTCCGATACGAGAGACTTCACCGGTCCAAGGAAATGGACCTCAACATAGTCCTGCAATGCCTCCACCGAAAAGAGGTACTGAATCTTATCCACCAGAACGATATTCATCACCTCCTCAAATTGTCCCTCATATCCGTTCACATACACCTCCCGCATCAATCACATCCAATTTGAGCCAGATGAAATCTGAACAGTCACCTGTGCCCTCCAAATTGTCGCCTTCTTCGGTGCCTCTTCCTCGCTCTCCATCTGAAACGAAGTTTAACCCAGTTTCTGATACGCCGAGCCATCAGGAAGCTGTAAAAGCAGCGACTCAGTATGATCCGTATGCTCCGCTTCAAGCACCTAAGAAGGCACCAGGTCCTGGCGATCCATACGTTCCTGGTACGGCACGTATCAACTATATTCCGAGGACGGCATCACCTTTGCATAACGAATATCTTCCAGGTGGTTTGAGCAAAGTTCCCGCGGCATTGAATCTTAATAATACGGGCTCCTCTTACAATGCCACAGGCCCTCCAATCATCTCCGTACCCTCGTTTACCGGGGATCCCGTGTCTAATGCAGCCATCGAGACGTCGCACGCTCTTGGCTTACCTCAGGATTTTGGAACAAAACCTTCCTTGGGTCAATATGCTCCTTCTCCATCCCTGGTTGGTGCTAATGACCCTCTTTCACGGACTTCAACCCGAGCGCCAATTGTAAGCTTTGGATTTGGAGGCAAAATGGTCACTGGTTTTCATGGTATGCCGGGACTGGATGCAGGTTTCGACGTTGCTCTCTCTGCGCGAACCTCTTCCGAGTTGAAAGTTCGTGTCATTCAAAAAATTCTTCCAGAATCTGCTTTTAACTCTCCGGGACCGTCGTTTCCTGGGCCTTTGGTGTCGGATCCTGGCATGGCTTCGTTAAGTCTCGTCATATCTGGTGCATCCAGCCAGGCAAAGACAAAAAAGGCCGGCCTATTGTCCTATTTGTCAGCCCGGGTGGAAGAAGTGAACCAAGGTCTTGGTTACTTAAACCCTACTCAAAGACGGCAAGCTGAGCATAAACTTGTCCTCATAAAGTTACTACGGATATTGGTTGAAAATGACGGGCGACTCTTCGGACTGTGGGTGCTCTCTGTTTCGCCCTTTCCATTTCGTTTCTAATTTTTCTTAACTCAGATCTCAAGCCGAGATGGCTGTCCGAAGGGCACTGGTTCCCAGGCTGGAAATTGAACCAACATTACAAGATGGTATTTCCCTTCAAGGTATTGCAACAATTTTATGGCATTCACATTATCTCATCCTTTACCTTGGGGAGCAGCGACATACCATGCTGGAGTTCTTGAAGAGGCTCCTATTAGTGTAACGACCTTACGACCTACAGAACTGAGCAAAATTGAGGAATTTTTATTGCAAGGCGACCGTCGTCAAGCGTACCGTTATGCTTTGGACCGGAAATTATGGGCCCATGCCATGATAATTGCAAGTAGTATTGATAAAGAGACCTGGAAAGAAGCTGTAAACGATTTTTTGCATCGGGAACTCGGCGGAAGTGATGACCCGACACGGAATATTAACCCAGCTATTTCTCAGCCTGCAAAAAGGTCATGGGAAAATTTAAGAGTGGTGTATAGTCTCTTTTCTGGTCAAGGTAGTGCTGCAGGTAAGTGTTGACGCCCGTTCACCATGGCCAACTAGTAACACCCCTTCAGTTCAAGAACTGGCGCCGCCAACTTCTTTGCAAAGACCGAGTGGCATTCTTCAACCCTTAGTACCTGCCGTAGTCAGTGCCACGACACCCCGTACCCCGAACTTCATACCAACGCAGCCCATTCAGAACATTCCATCCGAGAACCTTATGAAATGGGCAGAAACAGCCGCCATGATGATTTCTTCCCCCTTTACACCATCTCCCGAGACATCTGGTGGCCTGATCGCCCTTGGTGATCAGTTGTTAACTCAGAACTGGGTAGAGGCCGCGCATACCTGGTTTGTAGCCTTGTCCTGCTAATTTCTGGACAGTTCTAATTATCCATTTAGCTATCTGTTGTCGTCTTACATCCTTCCATCTCAACCACCACTTATCAATGGTATTGGCGCTCCTGGAGTGCGCATCACACTCCTTGGATCCAAGAATCTGGGAAATATTTCCAAGGACCCAGACTCCCTCTTTCTCTCTGAGATTTTAGAGTTCGCATTGTCTTTGTCACCCAGCGCCAAAGGTCTAGGTCTTGCCCACCTGCAAGCCTACCGATTCGTTAGGGCGGTGTGGTTGGCAGAGATGGGTGATGTTCAATTGGCCAGCCGGTAGGCTTTTCATCAAATAATACAGGCTAGCATGATGACCATTGCAATGATAGTTACTGCGAGGCCATAACAGCTTCGCTTAGCCAGACCTCTCCTTACTCAACACCTGCTTTGCTGGAGCAACTTAACGGTCTTCAGCAGCGTCTTACTGGGATCTTTAATGCAGAGAAAACTAGTTCCTGGATTGGTGGAAAGATCAGTAAACCCAGCCTTGATTCTATCGGTGGTTGGTTGGAAGGCAGGTTTACGCAGCTAGTGACCGGTGATAATGAATCAACTAGTCCACATGATGATCATGCGAAGGTTACTGACCAACAGTTTGTTGGTCCCTTTGCTCACTACAGTACGATTTCCTCGACGACACCTTCATTGAGATCGTCCCCTCAACCCATGACCACGCCTAATATCGTTCACCCTCCTCCGCCTCACACTAGTTCTGCTATGGGGACTTCATCACCCTATGTATCGCCGCCCACTGAAAAGGTATCTGGTATTATCTCAGCACGCAACAAGCAACCTGCAATATCATCTACCCCAACCACCTACTCTTTATCTTCTCCGTCTTCCCCGACAGGGTATGGGATGAATGGCCATGCACGAACCGGAGATAGTCTTAACAGCTCGGAGACGCCGAATGCAACCACCACTTCTAATTGGTGGGGTTCTAACGGGGAAGCGGCGCAAACCCCTAAAGCAGCAACATTCTTGCCACCAGAAAACAGCATGACACAAGCCAGTTCAGATGGGTTTATCTCTTTGATGGATAGCCAATCCTTCACTTTCGAGTCCCACTCGAGTTCCCGACAAGCATCATCTCCTGGTACTGATAGCTTTGACAATGATGATCTTGGACTTGGAAATTCCAAGCCCAAACAGAAAGCAGAGATCGAAGGGAATGAAGAAAGCCCGGTTAAGGAAAATACTCCCACGACAGCAAAGGTTCCAGAGAAGGCCGCGGGTATGTAAACTCACGACATCTCTCTGATAGAGACTTATTGTTACTCAGAGGCCCCTTCAGCCAGTGGTGGAGGGTCATGGTTTGGTAAATGGTTCAGGCGAAGCGAAAGTTCTGGACCCGTCAAGGCTAATCTTGGTGAAGAGAACTCTTTCTACTATGACAAGGACCTTAAACGATGGGTCGATAAGAAGGTGATCACTATATCTACTCCTTCGGTTCGATCTATGATATTTACGGAAAATTCTATAGGCCGGGGCCGAAGCGGCTGCAAAGTCTGCTCAGCCTCCTCCACCTCCTCCACGAGCCCAAACTGCCTCGCCTGGAATGAGTGCCTCCAGAGCACCCCCACCTCCCCCATCGGCAGGCCCGCCTCGTGCTGCATCTGCAGGAGCTGCAGGTCCTCCCAGACCTGCCTCGGCTATTGATTTGAACGTGGAACCCTCAGGGAATGTTCCGCCACCAAGAATTCGTTCCAACCTTGCACCTCCATCAGCAGAAATGGTGCCTGGTCCCCCATTGTCTCCAATGAGTGGCCCTCCTCCTACAAGACCTAGATCACAGGCAGCAAAGCGGAATGTTCGTAGCCGTTACGTAGATGTCTTTCAACAGGAGAATGGAGGCACATAGAATATCATTTATTTTGTAACAAGGATCCCGTCTTATTTATATATTCATATTTATAGAGATTCCTAGCGCCTCGTACCTTACTTGGGTCATTGGATTCTGACATGCATCAATGTCTAAGTCCTGCCACGTAGGCAATTATAGTGTACGTAATACATGCTTTGGGATTACCACTACAGGAAGAGCTTGAAGGGGTATCCTGTCTCCGGAGTCACTAATTTAGACAAACAGAAAGAGCAGCATAAACCCACCTCTGTTTTTCACTCTGAACAGGGATACAAGGACAGAGTACATGATCATAATCACCATCATCCACAGGTATATCTGTAGACGTTGCCGTTGAGGTGAAGGTTGAGTTGGGACAACCATGATCAACATGAGGAAAGCAAATGACAGAAGGCCGTCTGCAAAAGTGTTGGCAGACTCGAAGCATGGCAAAATAGGAATCGCTCACAGATGAAGGCAATCACATGGACTTCTTGACCATATTGGTTTGAATAACCAGCCGCGACCCATTGACCATTTCCAGCGGTGTAAGGAACACCGCGTATACGAACAAACATGAAGCCAGACGTCATGACAAGCATCGTGAGTACAGTTATGACGGCCCATGACCATCGATTTTGAACAATAGGGGAAATGAAGCGCAAGATGAGCGCTGCACCAAGAACGCCAATGGCGGTGACGGCTATCCTGGGCCAGTCAATGGGATTCTTGTAAGGAACTGGAATTGGAGTAAATTTGGAGAGGACTTCGGCGAGCGGCCCAGCGTCGAAACCACTATTAGACCATAAGAGGCTTGTAACAAACAATCAAATAAATGACAAGCTCACTCGCTAAAATCATATTTGATGGGTGATGTCTTCCCATTGGGAGGTTTGCGTTCACCAGACGCAGGAGGATAGGTCAAAACGACAGGTGCAGACACGAGACCAAGCTACATTCATGTCAGTTCGAGGCGATAGTATGTCCTCTCGAAGCTCACCTGTTGGAAGACTGCTGGCGCCTCATCAAAATCCAAAGTAGCAAAGAAATGTTGATTCTTTTGCTCAGCAGTCACATGGGTCCAAGCTTTTGCAACTGCGCGCCAGGCTGGGTCGAATTGTCTGGAAATTAAGGGTTAATAACTATAACCACAGGAAACATAGAAGTACGAACGTGCAAGGGTGACACCGACGTTTTGCATCCAAAGCGGTGAAGTGCACTGAGGCAGACCAGGTGCGTTTCGGCGACGTCAATATGTCGAATGCCGCATGATTTAGCCGTATTACACCGTTTCCTTCAGCTGCTAACCTTTCCAAATCTTCTTGTGCACTTGTCGAAAGACAAAATGGAGTGAATAAGATGGCAAGCCCTGCAATAATCAACCTCTTCATCGTCAAAGTTGAACGATTTTACAGGAGGACGTGTCAAATATGATGTTTCACGTGACCTTGCTATACTGGTTAACTTTTGACCAACGTCGGTCCGATGAAGGGATGTGATGTCCTCCCATGGCCTACTTCTTCGGCTGTTTCTCTCAACATCGTTCTTCTCTATACATGTCGCACTCAAGTATCTGCTGTTATATTCGGACAACATAGGAATTACTTATTATCTTACACGGAGGCTGAAAGAATTAGATATTCACGAATTGTGCGATATCTGGGGTTTCATCTGGTGATTTTTATAACTGTCAGCCCGTCAATCTCTCCTGATTGCCGTTTCTTTAGCCATCTTCTTGTAACTCGTCCTTCCAGGTCCCGTGCATTAGAGTGCTTTGTGATAGATACTGTCCAGCGTTCCACCCATCTTGCTCTGATAGCAAGTGTTAACGTTATGATCTTATTTGCTTCCATGAACCTAACCATTTGTATCCAGACTCTGTGGTTTATGCAAGCTTCTCTGTCAGATTTATCGGCACAACGCGATTCCCCCTCTTTTGATATCTGCCAACGCATTTTGCACGAGTGTCATGAAATCATCTTTGGAGATCATGTGTTACCATCCAGTTCGCCTTATTCTTTCGTCCTTCCGGCTTATAAGCGTCTCCAAAAAGTCAAGCATCATGCAGAGCCTGTTTTTATAGGATTGGGCGTAATGTTAGCCAGTACACCAGCTATCCCCCAACTCGCGGAAATAATGGGACAAGTTGCTATCGAACAAGGAAGGAGAGAGGAAGACAGCACGAACCTCAGAAGTGTGGAGATAAATGCTAATGGCGCACCATATACTACTTCATCTTATGGATCTTCAGGTGAACTTGAGGAAACCGACAGCCCTGCCAGCGTGCATGAAGACGAGTTCCATATTCAACCTCCTCGAATACAGGCTTCTCTTTCTCAAACCCCGCCTTCGGAGCCAGGAATTCTACTTACTCGGCGGTCAAACTTCGGTGCTCAGACTCTGCCTGCTCTCCCTCTCCACCTACAAACAAAGCATCGACCATCGCTTTCCGATGATCCTTTAGGGCAGCTGGATAGCCAGGAAGAAGCCACATTTCCATATCAATCATCACCTTCGCTTGCCTCTGCGCGAACACCCGCACGTTCTGCTGCATCACACCGTGCTGATCTCCTGCTTGAACAATATGATCTACAATCACAGATGCTTCTCCTCAGAGGACACTATTATCTTTCTGAGGTTCGTTCAACACGTGTTCATCCTATAGATGATTTTGAAATGCAAAAAGGTTCAATTTTTGCTTAGCCTCGAGAACATTTGCAACCGACTTGTTATCGTTCCAAAGCCTGCTCGTGTGTCTGCGCTGAGGGCGGAGTTAACTGCCCTCAACCACAAACTCCCTTCAGAGGTGATACTAAATATGTATCTTTGCTTTTGATCGGCTCATGTATCTTAGGTTTGCATGCCGATGTGGTGTTCCTCTACAGACACACCGACAGGGAATAATGGGGTACCTAGGTCACATCACAAGATTGTCCGGATCCCACCAGGTGAATCAGTGGCTCTAAACTCAGCGGAACGTGCACCGTACCTCCTTTACATCGAAATCCTTAGGGATGACCTTGACTTCGACCCCACAAAACGCCCCAACAAAGACATTTTACGTAAGATCATTATGAAGGGGAGCGGCTCAAAATATGGTTTTATGGACTCTGCTCTCCCGTCTGCTTTAATCCTCGCAACCCCACGACCTGGTACAGATGGTAGTCTCCGAACGCCATATACAGCAATGTCCCAGACATCCTTCCTGGATGGTCCCCGCACAGCAGCGTCGTCCACAAGTACGTTCTCAAACGACGACGAGGAAATCGACTTAGTCGAACAACTTTACGGTGGCGATCAACCCCTCCGCTCCAAGATGCTTGATATAGAAGACTCCATAGTCCTACCACCCACGCCAAAGAACAGGGAACTGGATATGGCTGCTTGGTCACGGGCCAGCCCTCCAGAAGACCCTAGACTCCAGCTCCAACACTCGAGAAATCATTCACGTGCATCGTCTCTGAGTCGAACACCATCATCAACCCCTCAAGTACAAATTCCTCTTCCTTCCGAACTCGAACCGCCTCGACCGTTGTCTCTGGATGAATATTCAGAACGAATGCGAACGGCAGCTATCATGCTCGCGCAGCTCAACGTGGATCAGGTCCGAGATGCATCGCCACTTCCTCAGAAAACAAATGGCACACCACATCCAGACGTTAACCAGTCACGTAAGTACTTCCAACCAATCTTCGTCTGCCCTTTTAATTCTATATACAGGATTGTATGAGGTTCCTGCTCAAGGTCAAACACGGCACAAGCTTTCTCGTACAGAAGCGGCTGCTATTCGCGATCGTATTATGAACGAGATGCTTTCTCTTGAAGAAGAACGCATGGAACGCATGAGAGGTAGTGAAGCCAACATTATGTTGCGAAATTCCGTTCCCAATGGGAGCATGACGTCTGAGGAAGATGAAAATATCATTCGTCGGGAACTCAACAAGGAGGATCCCTCTGCAGTGGTATTCAGTGAATCGTGGAACAGTAAGAAGGTAAACTGGCAAAGCAACCAGTGAAACACTGTTTCTCAGTCTTTTTCACAGGGCAGAATACGACAGGGGTCTCCTTATGGTCACCTAGGTATGAAGTCGATTAAACGACGTTTTGTCACGCTGATGATGTTACAGCTAGCTGGGATTGTGTCTCTGTAATCGTCAAGACTGGGGGCGACCTGAGACAAGAACAACTTGCTGTTCAACTGATCCGTGAGTTTCAGCTTATCTGGGCGGAAGAGAAGTGTCCATGTTGGGTCAGATAGTGAGGAATATTTCCAAGCAACTTCTTCACATCCTGATATCTCCTTCAGCTTTCGCATTCTGATCACTGGCGCTACCTCTGGGTTGGTTGAGACCATCACTGACGCTGTATCGATACACTCGATAAAAAAAGCAGAATATGCGAAGCGACTTGCTGGAGGAAGGCTAGGGCACGTAACAATCATGGATCACTTTATTTCAGTGAGATAGTTGCTTTCCGTGGTTTCCCACCGCTAAGTTATACCTCAGACATATGGTGACCCATCGTCAGCGAAGTTTGCAAGAGCACAGAAAAACTTTGCTAAATCCCTTGCAGGTAAGGACACTTTCAGCGTTGCATCATGTTGATTTACTAAAGCTAAATGACAGGGTATTCAATTATAACGTATCTCCTCCAGGTCAAAGATCGACATAATGGAAATATTCTTCTTGACCGAGACGGACATCTGGTGCATATCGATTTTGGCTTTATGCTGAGTAATACGCCCGGCAACATTGGTTTTGAGGCTGCTCCTTTCAAATTACCTATCGAATATGTGGAGGTGCTCGGGGGCATAAATGGTTCTGCATTTTCCGAGTTCAGAACTCTGTTCCGGCAAGGCTTTGAGATCGCAAGGAAACATTGTGATAGAATAATTAGTACGTTATATCTACATTTCCAGCCCATTTCAAATCTTAATTTTTATCAGCACTGGTCGAACTTATGCAGAAAGGTGAGCATTTATGACAAAAACTTTCATTGACACCCATAAATTGTTGCAAGATTCTATGTTACCCTGCTTCGCTGTCACCGGAGAACAAACAGCAAATCAACTTAGGGAACGGTTCCAGCCTACTTTAACGCATTCGTTGATTGGAGATTTTGTGAATAAGTTGATTGACAGTTCGTTGGGTTCCCATTGGACAAGGTTATATGACTCGGTAGGTCTGAACAGCTTTGAAGATCAGACATAAGTTGAATTTCGTTTATAGTATCAATATTACTCGCAATCAATATTATAGATTGTACTCAGAAGCCGCCCACTCATCTTTTGAAAGAGATGGTTTCGAAACTTTACTTTGGAAGTCTGATATTACGTGCGCGGCAAGTAAGAATACAAGTTCAGTGTAGGTCCTCGACAGATATAGATTGTCCGCTACAAAATCAACAACAACAACTAGTAGAGCTACATCAGTCACCGCTCGAACATCTTGTCATATTTGGCAAGGCATGAATACCACTCATAGTCTGCGCAACGAAAGTCAGCTTGAATCTCATATCGTGCGGAAAAGCGTACCAAAATTCTGAGCCGCATCGCACCAACACTTTCCACGTTTGTGAGCTTCTCCCTGTGGGCAATGTTGGAAAGGTTCATGGCGATATCCAATATCTTGGAAGAAATGCTAATTGTATCTCAGTTTCAATGGAGTAAATGTGGTATGTCACAGCAGAAACATACAATTTGGTCCTTCTTTACAAAAAGGGCAGCCCCGATACTGTGAACCGGAGCATCACCCCATCGCTGAAAACATGCGGGTTAACCACGTCCATATTGGAAGATGGCTTTACAGGGATACCTCGTAATAGAACCCTCCTTTTTGATCCAAGAAATCGAAGAATTTTGAATAGGCTTCTCCTCTCCACAGATCAAGATTACCGATTTCGAAGTTGCTCCAGACTTACGATGTACACAATTATGAGATGCGTTGATAAATAAAATAATTAATAAGGACCCACAGTGGCAGCGGTTGTATGTCTGTCCATTATCGTCAGAAATGAATGACATTGCATTATCAGGTGAGATGAGTTCCGGGTGTTTTTCAGTGAATTCTAGAAGAAAATATATGAAGCAGTGTCATGACAAGGAAATTATTCCGGGTAAACACCTTTCACCGCGTCCCAGAGAGTAGGGATTGTGGCTTCATATTCGTATAGAGAGATGGTGAAACCATACATCTTGTTCTTGTCCTGCATGACGAGAAAAGGGTCATAGTCGATATCACAGAAGAAAGTGACATCGGGTCTAGCCAGAGATGAGATGATTATAGTTCGCAATCATAGAAAACGTACTCGACCCTGATATTTTGTTAGATAATAGTCCACAAAAACATATGGGACAATCATACCTCCAGTAGTATTGATAATTCTTCAACAACTCGTGACGATAAAAGAACTAAGAAAATGAGCACAAACGCTGGTCAAACAGTGCATGGCCACATACACCAGAGTTATATCGGCACATGTTGCGGTATCTGTCTTTCTGTCAATGGAAATTATAGTGCGACTTCAGAAGCACATACGGCAAACTGCCTGCAAGACATAGTAAATTTAACCGAGTGTGGAGTAGAAATGAAACAAGATACTGACCTCCATAAATTACATTGTTGGCTGCCATTTTTTGCCTGCTTTCCGAGGCCTTCTTTTCGTCAATCCAATCAGGTTGATACCAGTGTTCCTTCGGAATAAGACCAAACTCGACTTTAGAATCGGTCACTTCCCGAACACGGCTAAAGAGATAGGTGCATTTTAAGCCAAGGTGCAACACAAGGGGTAAGTAATCAGATTACACACCTCATAAACCCTTCTTCGAAAAGCTGCTCGTTGAGAAGCACGTAAGGATATCCAAATTTCTTGTTGAACCGATCTTCCATCTGCTTGATGCTTTTAATAACTCCATTGATATCAGAATTTCGGGCTGAAAAAGGACGTCAAAAGACTCGGCGTTCGTAGACAAAACTGTGCTCACCAAGGATTACAATAGCCGCATTTGCTTTCCTCCCTTTTGGTGATGGAGGCTTAGGCAAGTAATAGTCGTCCGAAATAGGGACTTTGTAAGGTGGAACGTTCATTTTGGTTCCAAGACGGTCTTTCAGTGCAGCAATCGAAGTAGCCTTGCCATAGTTCTCATTTGTAAGACTGACAATGAAATGTAGACTGATCTACGCAAAGAAGTTGTCAGGATTGACCGGTGACTCAACTAGAGAGAAAATACCAACAATGATCAGAAACACGAGGACGATGTACCGCAATGGGGTCATCATCTTGGGCAAAAAGAATCTGAACACAAAATTGGTGTATCAGACTTTAAGAGAAGGAATATATTAGCGACGAGCGCTGGGGTTGCTATTCGTCTTCGTAGTAATTGTTGAAGGTTCCTCTACTGCGGCGACTTGGAATTACATAATGGGAAAATGCTACTCCTTCAGGAAGTACGATGCTCTTGGCGATAGACACATGCTTTCAGCGATTTATCATTTACTGCGATCAAGTTGTGGTCCCCGAATATTTCGATCTCCAGAGATTGGGAAAACACGACTTTGATTGAGATGCAAGAAATGGATGATACAATTGGAAGATGCAGGGCGAGTGTTCATTTTAACGAAATCAATGTGATATAATTAAATTTCGATAGCGGATAGTGTAGATGCAGGCCTTCTATGTCTATCTCAGAGCACTGCAGGCTGTCCGGTCACATGAAGAGTCCATAATATCGAGGAAGGCACGAATTTGGGTGGTCATCTATTGCGAATGAAGGATTATGTCAAACTTCATGAACAATATCAAGGTAATGACACCTACCAAATGTTTCACGATAGCTACAAGCGCAGCGCCCGTTGTTCCAATCCTTTCCAGCAGGACAGCGCTGAATTGAATCGTGCCGATACCCAATGTCCTTGAAGAAGTGAACTTGCTCCTTCTGCGCAAATAACGATACTGCTATACTATGCACTGGCGCATCCCCCCATCTCTGTGATATTCGATTAAAGATCAACTTCAGCCCCGGAATTTGTCATTACCTCGTAATAAAATCCCCCGGTGGATTCTAGGTATTCGAAGAACTTTTGATAGGCCTCCCCTCTCCAGAAGTCCATATCAGCAATCTCGAAATTACTCCAATCTAAGCGGATCGTAAATTTCAGTGGCACATGCCAATTGATAAGGACGTGAAAACTTACAATGACAGAGGTTATAAGAATCGCCTCCATTGTCACTCAGGAAATGTAGGGAATTATCTTTACTCAAATACTGAGGATGGTCTCGGACAAAATCTATGCACATATTTTAGTTAGCAAAACTAATTGTATTTATGCATACGCACTTTTAACATGTTGCCAGAGTGTGGGTATGGTTGCTTCCCACTCCACTAAAGATATTGTGAAGCCTGTGCACAAGGTAACACGACACCGAGTTCAAGGAATGGAACGTTCATCCAGGTTGTCTATGTTCCACTCACCATAAACCTTATTGTTGTCTTGCATAAACTTGAATGGGTCATAGTCCATGTCGCAGAAAAATTTCACGTCTGGCCTACGAGCCAAGATGTTAGCAGCGATACGCTATTTTTAGATGCCATGATATTTACTCGACTCTGCGGCGCAGCCAAGATCAACTTCAATATTTGATATATAGCGGTGAACTCACCTCCAATAGTATTTGTAGGGCTTCAGCAATTCGTGGTGGAAGAAAAACTTTCCGAATTTTACCAATCATGATCACGAAAAGGGTCATATGTGAAACTTACGCCGGAATTAAATCGACACATGTTCCTATAGCTTTTGAATGATGCGCAGGGCGTGAGTAGAATCAAGTGATAAGAACAGAGGTCAACATACGGCACACTTCCTATGAAGGCCAAGCGGTCAGCTGCGGATGATACCAAGACGGGAAATTGGGCGTACCTCCGTAAATAATGCCTTGTTCCATCATGCGCAAGCGTCCGCGTCGAGCAAGGTCTTCGTCAATCCAGTCGGGTTGGAACCAATGTTCGGCTGGGATCAAACCAAAGTGGACTGGAGCGTTTGTGAGAACCTTGACTCTCCTGCATAGCGATGAACATGAATAAAGAGAGATGAACTCAAAAAATTATACGCACTCTTTGAATTCCTCTGTAAATGGCTCCTCGTTGAGCAAGACCCAAGGATACCCATGCTTGCGGTTAAACCTGTCTTCCATTTGCTGAATACTTGATACGACACCGTTGATGTCGTTATTGCGACAGAGAAAGACAAACGTCGCGTTCGCTCTACCTGAATGCGGGAGTGGTAGGCTGGTATTTATTGCTAACCGTTCAGATTCGGGCTTTGAGGTTGTGAAGGGGAAACGATCGCCGAGGTTGCTGGCGACACGACTCATGACGGTTTGATTAGGTCTCAGGATGACGAACAAAAAATAGTGTGTGCATATCTTTAACGTCAATTCAGGGTCAGTGAAAAAGGATAAACGGAGGGGAATGGCTTACAACTAAGGTAAGGACGATGAAGACCATATGTCGTGGGGACATGGCCGAAACCGTGAAGGCAGCCATGAAATAAAAATTGAATAATAGAGAGGTGGGGAGAGACAGAGATACCAGGCCGGATTCCGGACCCGGCACGGTTTTAAATGTGGCGGAGGGAAGAGATGAGGTGAACTTGTTACTACGTACTATTTATAATTCTATTCCATTTGATGTTTGTCCGTGTTTGGTTCAAAACCTGTTAGAGCTAGTGCCACCGTTACAGTTTCCAATTTTTTTTATTTTAGCAAGTCTCGTCCCTTGGTTCATATGGCCTCCATACACGAAAAGGACACGCGTCAAAATCCATATGCGCCCTCAACACCTGTAGTGCCTTCATATTTTAACCCTGTTTCCCCCTTTTTCAATGCTTACGACCGCTTTGCGCGCTGGCGGGCAGATTTGGGTCTCCCACAGCCCGGCACTGTCGAAAACCTTCAAAAGGAAGTCAAAGGTAACGTCTTTGAATGTGGACAAGTTTAAGTTTCAGGCTCTGAATCCTCTTTCAGCTACACATCTCTCCAATTACATCTTCGATGGTGCCCGAGCAGACCTGACGAAGAGTTTGTCTATGAACCCGTTGTTTCAAGTCACCCATTCCTTCGCCCTCGGATCACAAACCCTTCCTTCTTCTTATAACTTTGGTGCCATTTTTGCCAACTCCCGAGTACGTAATATCCATTAGACTTTTTTGCCTTGCTCAACATGCCCGTCTCAGGTATTCCTTCAAGGTTCAGTGGACCATGAGGGTAGTATGAACGCGCGGTTCAACCATGGATGGAATTCCAGTAATGTAACAAAGGTGCAAGCACAGGTACGTTCTATTTCATGTTTGGGACGCCCACCTTTTTGAACACAACACTTCGTCCAGCTTTCACAAAATGCAGACCAAAACATGATCCAACTTGAGCACGATTATCAAGGATCCGATTTTAGTGCTAACATTAAAGCCATCAACCCTTCCCCAAACAATCTCACGGGTATCTACGTAGGCAGCTACCTTCAGTCCGTCACCAAAAATCTTGCTGTTGGTTTTGAATCACTCTACCAAAAACCTACGCCTCAAAATAGTGAACTCACAACTTCATACCTGGCCAAACTGATTGGTACTGACAAGAATTGGATTGCCACAGCGCAAATTCAACCTTCAGGTGGACTTCAAGGGACATACTGGCAGAAACTGAGTGAGAAGGTTGAGGTGGCTGCCGACCTACAAATTTTGGCCGCCCCGCATCGTCGTGACGCTGTTGCGACGTTAGGCGCCAAATACGATTTTCGAATGGCCACCTTTAGAGCTCAAATAGACTCTACTGGGAAGGTATCCGCTCTCCTTGAACAACGGTTTGTTCCGGCGTTTGCCTTCCTGGTTGCAGGTGAAATTGATCATTTCAAGGTAAAGTTATTCCTTCCCTTCAGTTCCTTTCTTGTGATATTTATGACTTATATTATTCCATTCGCAGAATGCGGCTAAAGTCGGTGTTGGCGTGATGATTGAGAGCTCTAGTTTGACACCAGAAGAGATGGGAATGGTCCCACCACCACCATCGATATAGATTTGATTTATCGATAATTGAACTAGTGCTACATTATATATAATTTTACGGATTGACTTGTGGCGGCCGTGGGCGCTACAGATGTCATGACGTCACGCATAGTACGGTACGCGTTCAAGTACATGATTATTGTGATGTTTAAGGTTGTCCCGAATCCAACAAGAAGGTCATGGCAGTCCTTGAGATTAAAGATATTTCTTGCAGACTCGGAAACGGGGTCGATATTTTCTCCAATATCTCGTTTACTGTCAATGAAGGTGCATGGTTTTCAGAGATTGACATGGGGTAGATTTACTGAACAGAATGGATCATCAGGCGACATCATGGTCTTCCAGGGCAAGAGTGGGTCAGGCAAATCGACTTTACTCAAATGTATTGCACATCTAGTGTTGCATAGCGGCGATTGTCTCTATCGCGGACAGTGAGTTATTAGCGGAGATATGCATTGTACATCACCAAAAGTAATTCCTTTGCTTGTAGCACACCACAGAGTTATGGTACGCAGTCAGATATCCTTTATATGCCTTCAAATCATAGGGCCAAATAGGCATTCCCTCTTTCCGCAAGAAAGTACTTTACGTGCCTCAACGACCATCGCTTCTTCCAGGATCACCAGCAGATTTCCTCGAGACCATCACTTCCCTTGCCACCCATAAAGCGGAAGGAAGGTCCTTTCAACAGGTGCAGGACCATGCATATTACACTGCAGAAAACTGGGGTATCGATAACGAATTGTGGGAGCGCTCGTGGTCTAGTTTGAGCGGTGGAGAGGGACAGAGAATCTTACTCGCTGCAGCTGTAGCACTCGGCACAGCTGAAATCCTCTTGCTTGATGGTATATACAAATCTCTTTTGAATTCCTCCAAGTCCTACATCTGATTTGCCTACAACTCTTCCAGAACCGACATCCGCGCTCGACCCTGAAACGGCTTCCTATGTTGAGAACTACCTCGTTGAGAGGATAAGGCGACGGGATACTTGCCTGAAAGCGATCATTTGGATCACACATTCGTCAGAGCAGGGCCAACGTATCGGGACCAGGTTCATGCGTATGTCGACGGGTGGATGTTATGAGAGCGACGATCCTACTCCGAGTACGCCACCAACGCCTCAAGAAACCCGCTCGAAGCCATCGTCCATTCGACTTAGCACAGCTGTTTGATGTACATTTATGTAATTATGGCTTGTTTCTGTTCTGAATTGTTGGAAAGTTTTCAAGCATAAAAACCTAGTTGAAGTTGCCCTGCTGACTATAGGCATACAGGAGGCTTCACATTGATGAGCCCGTATAGCTCAGTTGGTAGAGCATTGTACTTATGAGGATATCTGACCATGCAAGGGTCTCGAGTTCGATTCTCGATATGGGCATTTTTGCGTCATGCTTACTTGAGGTCCATTGTAATCATTTTACTCTTTAAGAGAGCGTACTCAACCAAGTTACGGTGTCATGACATTAATGTGTTGGACTGAAATTGCAGTATGATCAATGTGTGTATGTAACAAATATGCAAAATGAAACAGCAATTTGGTAGAGTAAAGAAAAGAATCCAAGTCTTATTCCCAAACGTTGATAACTTCGGATTCGTGTGTCATTACGGCGACGTCACGGCGAATAGGATTAACGCGAGGATAGACGAACTAGATAAAACGCGTCAAACGAAAAGGGGAAAGCGTAATGAAGGCTACTCACAACATCATTATATTCTCTCATGGTTTCTGCAGAAATCAGTTGTTTATCCTTCACCAACAGGGTGTAATTATGTATTAGGGCAGTAAGCTTTTGGAGATTAATCAATGTGGATATGCATTGAAAAGGCTGGGAAAAATACCTGTAAACTTAAAAGGACCATGACCAACGAAGACACAATCCAACTCGATGAGCCCATTCCTAACCAAATAAGGGCATGTGCGGGTGAGTATATGCTGAATAGTTCAAGCTCCATCTCTCGGGGCTCCCAGACGTTTAGCTCTTGCACTCTGGTCGTCTTGTCCTTTGTTTGAGGAATTCTCATTTTTGGAGGTTGCATTCCTAGGAGCCAGCGCCACGAATAGGAGAAGGCATACCAGGAGTTGGCACGGAGGCGTTGGGAGAATGTTGGTTGCTCAACAGGCTCAAGATCGAGTTTGGTGACGACGAATTTTGCGTGGGGAGATGCGAGGGGTTCGCTGTTGTGGTGGAATTTATAGGTACGTGATCGGAGGGCGAGAGTGTAAGTGTTGATGATTGAGATTGCCACGAGGAGGATTGTTATTGGGGTTGACTTGAGAACGGAAAGAGGTTATAAATGAGTTTAAAGGATGGAATAAGAAGATATGCCTACCCAGTCAAACCATGAAGTATTTTTTACGCCTGAAATGCTGTCCCAACTGTCATCGTTATCGTGACTGGCAAGAATCCAGAAATGGAGAAAGTGAATAGTGCCACCGATGATACGAGCAGACACTTTCGGTGTGGGCAGTGGGACATTATTTGGAAATAAAGCTATTTCAAATGCTATAGTCGATGGAATACTTTTTATTCTGTCGTTCTAGATGTCAGCCAAAGTAATTATTTAAACTCTCCAACATACTTTTCGAAGAAGCCCTTTTTGCGAACGACGGCTTTGCGTGTATTTGTGCTTGTTCCTGTTCCAATACTTTTTCGTGCACGCGATTTCAGAGGTGTCGCATAAGGAGGCGGTGCCCTTGATCGTGCAGCCTCCCAGTCAAACGGGATAGAGGACGATATCGAAGGTGTATCTGCCGGGGAGCGATGAATGCCAAAGGAGAGCCTTGGCTTTGAGGTACGCGTGCTCGACTGAAAATTAGAGGGACCATCTGGGCTCTTGGGAGACGGCGCAAGATTATTCTCGTGTGCGTATCGACGAAGAGACATGTTTCTGGGAAAAACGACAACACGCGTCTGTTATTAATGTAACACAAACAATTAGTACACGTGACAAACATGGTCGCCAAACAAAGGGACACGTGTTGGTTGAACAATGAAAATGGGATCCAGCGCTGCCTTTGCTTTTAACCCCCAACAACGTCTTTGTCGTCTCTCAGCGCTACCCTCACGAATATTTTCTAGTTTTCGTCTTCATTTTCAACAACGTCGATCTTACTCAGACCCTCTACGACCATTACATCCTTGTCCACAACCGCTTCTCCCGGCTGTACGTTTTTTTTTTCTTTCGCAAAAAAAAAAAAGGAATCCTGACAGATGTGCAGTAACAGAAAGGAATAGGATGGCCCAACCTTCATCTTCTCACCATGGTGAACGCGAGCACCGTCATCGCAGCAGTTCCCACCACCATCGAACCATTTCATCTACCACTCTTCTGCTCGTCTTGTCGCTTATCCTAGCCGTTCTGTCAGTCATGCTATCTCTCCCAACTTGGGGTTCAGACTCGGGTGGTGGCGGCGTTATGGCCATTTTTAATCCAAGAAGGACCCAGGCTGTTATCGCACGCGAGAGTGCCGTCGCTGTTCGTGAAGCCGACGTCGCTCGCCGCGAAGCCGAGCTCCTTGCGGGCGCCCCTGGTGGTGTCGTCCCTAGTCCATCCCCAATCCTGTGCCCCGTTTGCACCACACCTACAGTCACGTTTACAGAAGTTCCCCCCATACAGACCATTATCAAGGAGATCGTCAAGGAAGACTCCTTGGCGCCGCCTGGCTGGGTCGGTCCCCGTACTGAAGAACTCCTCGAGCGCGAACTCAAGATCGCTGAGCGGGAGAGGGACATTAGTAAGCGTGAAGAAAATGTCAACCGCAGGGAACATGACGCTTCTCGTCGTGAGAACTGGATCATGGAACAACTAATGTAAGAGCACACTTCGTTGGCCTTTCTGGAATAGACGACTGACGCGCGTGTCTTGTAGTGCTCTCGGGAATGATGCGCCTCAGAGTGTCGAAGACGAATATGTGTACGAGCCAACTCAGAAGCGAAAACCCAAGGTACCGCCACCTTCTCCACGCCGCGAGTTTTAAGACGATGGGGGATGTATTGCATGAACCCCGACGATGCTACTAGTCCGTATAGTCCCTCATGCATGCCCCTTTTCCCTGCGTTTTCTTTGGGCCTGGGGGACTGCGGAATTTTTGGCTCGTCCCCCTCGTCCGTCGCTGCTAGTTGCCGATATTGGTTGGAACACGCGTCGCTCGTTCATACACGATCGAGCTGCGATCAATGAACGATCGCGCTTTGCCACGTGACGGCGTCTCTTCCACCTCGGCAACGTGCGCGCTCGCATTCTTTTCTTTCCTTTGATTCGTTCGATCTTGTACTGACTGGAATTTTTTTGTTGTAGTATCACGAACTTCCTCCTATTGTCGTCTCTGAAGTCGCGTATGAAACACAAACTCGGACTGTCGTTCAAACCCAAACCGTTACTGTTCCACCTCCTGCCAACACTCGTCTGGCTGCATTCCCTACACCTGAGCCAGCAAGTCATTCTGCTACACCGTCAAGCCCACGTACAACCGCAGTAGAAATTGTTACTGAAGAAGCAGATGAGCGCAGACCCAAGACCGTTTTGCGCAAGCGAACGCCTGCAAGGTGGTTTGGTGGTTGGTGAACAGTCTATTGTACAAATTGTTTATTTAATGGCTTTTCTGATTATGACTTGTGCCTATATTTTTCTTCTGTTTGCTCGATGGACTTGTCTTTTGTTAATACCGCTTCGCCATCCTGCTTCATCTATCTTGTTCACTTTGACCTTTTTTTTGTTATGATTATGCAGAGGAGTTTGTTCCTTGTGCACGCGAACGATATACGACATTTTGACGCCTTAGGATAGATGTAGCTAGTGTAGTGTAGTTGGTATATCATGAAATACATCCACCAGGGATTTACTTATACCTCAAGGAGGGGGCTGCGCCCAAAATAGAACTTTTCTTCAACCTATGCCACACATCGCTTTGTGCAGGTCAAAGTTATTCCTGCGCTCGAACATTTGTTCATGGAACAGACTGTTGTCGACAATTGTTCCACCTTCAAAGTCTTATTTAGATATTCTGGGTCAACGTTTGCCTGTTGACGAATACACCAACATCACACCAGCTATTATCTCTAAAACATCGCTTCAGCTTCATCTCAAGCCTAACCATCCACTGAGCACACTCCGCGCACTAATTGAATCAGCCTATCCTGGGTTTTCCCATCTTTCCAGTATCTCTCCACTTGTAACACCATTCCAGAACTTCGATGAGCTGTCTTTTCCTGCCGACCATTCTGGAAGGTCCGTCACGGACTCGTACTATGCGAACAGGGACATGATGCTGCGCACACATACCTCTGCACATGAAGTGGAGATGTTCCGTAAAGGGGAGACAAAGTGGCTTCTTACGGCGGACGTGTATCGTCGAGACGAAATCGACGCGTCTCATTATCCCGTCTTCCACCAAGTTGAAGGAGCAAGAATTTTCAACGCCAATGCCTCCGGTATGAAGGAGGTAAAGCAAGACAACGAAAGGCTGTCGAGCATCCTTGCCAAGTCGAACATTCTCATTGAGGATATACCCCATATTTCACCTACGAATCCTGTTCAGTTTAATCACGACCCTGCCTACTCCGAGTTGTTGACGAAGAATCTCAAGCTTTCATTGAATAACCTTCTTTTGAAGGTGTTTGGTCAGGCTGCTGGGAGTAGCGAAGAGGAACCTTTGCGTGTCAGGTGGATTGAGGCGTACTTCCCGTTTACGAGTCCGAGCTTCGAGGTGGAGGTCTTTTTTAGGGGCAAGTGGTTGGAGATCTTAGGCTGTGGAGTTATTCGACAAGCTACTCTTGACACAGCGAGTACGTTTTTTAACTTCCTTTTGCCCGTCTGATTCTAGGCCGACTCGCAACATCTTTTCTTTTTTTGTATCTAGATGTTCAGGACAAAATCGGTTGGGCCTTTGGACTTGGGCTTGAGCGAATAGCCATGATTCTCTTCTCTATACCTGATATTCGACTTTTCTGGTCGACTGACCCACGTTTCCTGACGCAATTCGAGCAAGGAAAAATCAAGTCGTTCCAACCATATTCAAAATACCCTTCTTGTTTCAAGGACGTCAGTTTTTGGATCGGCCAAGATGCCAAATTCCATGAGAATGACTTTTGTGATATCGTTCGCGACACAGCAGGGGACCTCGTCGAGAATGTTAAAAGGGTATGTACAGTTGCTGTGTTAGTGATGTGTTACTTATTTTAAATGAAGATCGACCACTTCATCCACCCTAAAACAAACCGGACGAGCCTATGTTATCGAATAAATTATCGTTCAATGGACCGGTCACTTTCGAACGATGAAATCAATGATGTCCAGGGTCAAGTTGTCTCTCGCCTAAAGGATCAGTTTGGCGTTGAGATTCGATAACATGCCGTCTGGTAATAGATGTATACATTATGAGTATCTAATATCCTCTAAAATGCATGCTGTTCGAATATGTATGCCAAGGAGTCGGGGGTTTGATATGTGTAGGTAATTAGTATATGAGATATAGAAAGGGGGTAATTTTGGAGTTGTCTAGCAGACGCCTGTCCCTATCACCAGTCGTCATGAGATGCATTCGGCAGACCATAGGTGTTACGATGTCTCTTGTGCCACCCCGACCTGGGCGGCTCGCAGTACTCGGTCCTTGATCATGTATCCAGTCTTTTGACAGTCAATGACGGTCCCAGGCTCCATTCCTGGAATAGGTGCTTGATAGAGAGCTTCATGGAGGTTGGGGTCGAACTTGTCTCCTGTCGGGTCAAATGGCTTGACCTGGTACTTGAACAATGTTTGGAGTAGCAGTCGGTGTGTCATTTCGACGCCAATGTAGAGCTCTTGCAGATGTGTCGCGTGACTCTTGGGTACTGGCGTTGATGGTGAGGGTTCTGAGTGGGAAGCCGTTGACAAGTCTGAAGCTGGTGTGGCATTATTTGAGTTGAATTTGCGCGATTCTTGGGGTACGGATTTTAATGCTATTGAGAGAACGTCGACAGTCTCTAGTAGATCATTGGCAAAACGTGAGATGGCATAGTCTTTTGTTTGTTCCTTTTCTCTTGCAGCGTTACGTTGCAAGTTGAGGAAGTCGGCCTGCAGATACCGTAGTCGACTCTACGGAAAGGGTATTTTAAGTTATTCGTTTACCTGGCAAGGACGGAATCGGATACGAACTGTGAGCTCTGTTACTTCTGCCTCCTTAGCTTTGAGACTACTTCGGACCTCCGCACAGGGATCATCTTCTGCCGGTGTGTCCTCCTTGGAACTCGCCTTTGCAGGTTCTTCCTGGACGGAAGAGGCTCTCCCCTCCGATGACCTTTCCTCCGAGTACCACCGTGTTCCGACTCGTGCTTGACGGCAACCAACTGAATGACGCGCCAAAGCCCTCGTCGAAAGCGACGCTCTGCATGACCTGAAAACTTGAAAAGACGAAGCAGCGAAACTCATTGTTGGGAAGAGAAATTATTTGCGGTGACGAGGCAAGTCAAAAAAAGAGACAAAAATTATCCTAAATTAGTCATCTATCGTGAGAACAACCTTCTTGATTTGACCGAATACGTATATTGTTCTCGTTTTTATTATGAAGGGTTGAAGCTAGGACCTTCGCCTTTTATTATACCTTCTCCCCTACAGACCACATTCTCTTTCCTTCAACTTACTCTATGCCCTGAACGTAGGATAAACCTCTTTAATGTCGGTTGGTTTGCGATTACCCAAATTGGTATTTTCGGATCTATTCATAAACTCGTCCGGCATGCTCCTGCTTGCAGGACGTCGACATACCTTATCAGCCCATCACTGGCATATAAGAACCATGGCGTCCCAGTCCACCGAGTCTGCAAAAATCATTGACGGAACTGCATTGGCCAAGTATGTACTGGTGTGTTCACTTTTTTTGACGTCCCGTCTTGACATGCATTATGTAGATCGATGCGTGAAGACGTCGCCCAAAAAATTCGATCCACTAAAACCCAATTTCCCCGCTTCCAACCACAGCTTTGTATCGTGCAAGCAGGTCAACGGCCAGACTCGACAACTTATGTTCGAATGAAAGCTAAAGCAGCCGAGCAGGTTGGAATCAAATTCAGACACGTTCAAGTGCCAGTGGAATCCTCTGCAGAACATATTGTCAAGATCGTACAGGAACTGAACGCTGACGAGTCTGTGAATGGAATCCTCGTACAGCTTCCTTTGGGTGATCATATCACATCCGCTGGGGAACGGCTCGTGACGGAAGCTGTGAGTCCTCAGAAAGATGTAGATGGGTATGAACTAGATCATTTATTACTCGTAGATGATCGTATACTTAAATTATATTTTTTGACAAACCAGATTCCATGCCTACAATATCGGCCACCTGTCATCACGAGCATCGGACCCCCTCTTTGCGCCGTGCACTCCTTCGGCAGTTATGCGTCTTCTTGAAACCACAGGCGTATCATTAACAGGAGCTGACGCTGTTGTCCTCGGCCGTAGCGACATTGTTGGCAGCCCAGTTGCGTCAATGCTGAGAAATGCAGATGCTACTGTCACTCAATGTCATAGCAAGACGAAAAACTTAGAGACCATCGTACGACTCTAAACCTCGTCACACAATCAACGGACGCTAATCGTTATCACAGGTGAAAAGGGCTGATGTCATTGTCGCTGCCATAGGGAAGGCTGAATTTATTAAGGGCTCGTGGATCAAGCCAGGTGCTGTTATAATCGATGTAGGAATTAATTACGTGCCTGGTAAGTTTTTTGATCCACTGGCGGTCAACTTCTAATCACAACGTCTTAGATGAGACGAAAAAATCGGGCCAGCGTCTCGTCGGAGATGTCGAATTCTCGACGGCTGTCAATGCAGCGTCACACATTACCCCAGTACCTGGTGGTGTTGGTCCTATGACAGTCGCCATGTTAATGTACAACACATTACAAGCGGCTACACGACAATGGGAAGTTCAACGCAACAAGAGAGTTAAGCGGCTACCCCTTCAATTGCTGGAAAAGGTTCCGAGTGACATTGAGATCGCCATGGCGCAGACACCCAAACCCGTTGCCGAGCTTGCTCAGGAAATTGGTATCCTTCCCAATGAACTCGAAAGCTATGGGAACTTTAAGGCAAAAGTGGATCTTAGCATTCTGGATCGCTTGGCTCATCGTAAAGATGGGAAGTATATCGTGGTTTCTGGCATCACTCCGACGCCGCTGGGAGAGGGGAAATCAACTACTACTATTGGGCTGGCACAAGCACTTGGAGCCGAACTTGGTCGACCATCGTTCGCTTGCGTCAGACAGCCTAGTCAAGGCCCAACTTTTGGCATAAAAGGCGGCGCTGCTGGTGGAGGATACAGCCAGGTCATTCCTATGGATGAGGTGAGCTTATAGATGTCGTGTATTAAAATGGGTACTGAATGCTATTTTAGTTCAACCTGCATCTCACTGGCGACATTCATGCTGTGACAGCTGCGAACAACCTGCTTGCGGCTGCACTTGATGCTCGTATTTTCCATGAGGCAACCCAGAGCGATAAGGTATATATCCACATTTCTTTGTCTGTCTATGACACTCTAAAGTACAATTAGGCACTATATAGTCGGTTAGTCCCAACCAAAAAAGGGAAGCGGGAATTCGCACCTCTCATGTTTAAGCGCCTCAAGAAACTTGGGATTGACAAGACGAATCCAGATGACCTCACACCAGATGAAATCACACGCTTCTCACGACTGGATGTGGACATCAACACCATTACCTGGAATCGTGTCATGGACACGAACGACCGTTTCCTTCGCAAAATCACAATTGGTCAGAATGCAACGGAACAAGGCCATGAACGTGTCGCTGGCTTTGATATATCTGTGGCAAGTGAATGCATGGCCATTTTGGCTTTGACAACTAGTTTGGAAGATATGCAAGAGCGCCTGGGTGCCATGGTCGTCGCTACGAGCAAACGAGGTGACCCTATTACTGCCGATGACCTTGGCGTATCTGGAGCACTAGCTGTCCTTCTTAAAGATGCGATTAAGCCTAACCTCATGCAAACCCTCGAAGGAACCCCTGTCTTCGTACATGCTGGACCCTTTGCCAATATCGCACATGGAAATTCCTCCATTCTTGCCGATCGCGTT
Organism: Inosperma sp. D86; assembly: GCA_026262225.1. Taxonomy (NCBI): domain Eukaryota; kingdom Fungi; phylum Basidiomycota; class Agaricomycetes; order Agaricales; family Inocybaceae; genus Inosperma; species Inosperma sp. D86. The sequence continues at coordinate 132,207 of JAIUJM010000001.1, forward strand.
GCGCTCAAACTTGCTGGGACTGAAGAAGGCGACTCATCTGACCGAGTTGGATATGTATTAACTGAAGGTGGTTTTGGAGCTGATATGGGCATGGAGAAGTTCTGTGACATTAAGTGCCGTGTTAGCGGCCTTAAACCTGATGCTACCGTCATTGTCGCAACGACTCGAGCATTAAAAATGCACGGTGGTGGCCCAGAGGTTACGCCCGGAAAGCCTTTGCACGAAACGTATACGAAGGAAGACTTGGTGACGTTGAAGGAGGGATGCAACAATTTAAAGAAACATATCCAGAATTGCCGCAAGTTTGGTGTCAAGGTCATCGTGGCCATCAACCAATTTGCGTAAGTATTGAGCAAAGGTTTCGCAGGTAGAATAACTGACTTCTACATGAACTTTAGCTCTGACACCGAAGCCGAACTGGCCCTGATTCGTGAAGAGGCACTGTCCGCAGGTGCTGATGCTGCCATTGTCAGCAATCACTGGGCAAAAGGTGGTGCTGGAGCCAGGAATCTGGCAGAAGCTGTTGTCACTATCTGTGAAGGGGAATCCAACTTTAAGTTCCTTTATGATCTCAACCTCTCTATCGAGGAGAAAATCAATGTCATCGGGAAAGAAATCTATGGCGCTGATGGCATTGAACTCAGCGAAGTTGCGCAGCAGCAAGTGGACACATATACTCGACAAGGATACAGTGGATTGCCAAGTAAGAATTATATTGCTCATTATTTGCTCATCGATTAAGAATGACTTAGTTTGCATGGCAAAGACACAATATTCTTTCTCCCATGATCCCAAGCTGAAGAATGTGCCTTCAGGTAATTTCTCATAGTACCTTTAAAATCGCGACTTCTCAAAGTCTCTCTGCTCAGGGTTCAAACTACCCATCAGAGTCGTTAAACTATCTGCAGGAGCTGGATTTCTGTATCCGATATTAGGAGATATGCAAACCATGCCAGGCCTCGGAACACGTCCAGGTAAACTATTTACATAAATTCCCTTTGATTGCAGTGAAATCTCACCTTTTTACAGGCTTTTGGGAGGTTGGACTAGACAAAGAGACTGGTAGAGTCATTGGCTTGTTCTAGATTAGACATATGCCTCTTGGAAAGCTACTTCGGGAGTTGTGCAAAGGATGTATAGATACATGTATCTACTTGAAGGTGGATCATGCACATTTCAAATAATACTATAGCACCCTTATGTGTTTTATGGAAATACTGGGTCTCCTGGATGAAGGATATAAAAGCGGGAGCATTTTGTGTCTACTTTACTATGAGGTCCAGTACGACCACCCCTTCACCACAACATCCTACTCTACCGCATTGGCATTTCCCAACTCCGATGTTGCGGGACCTGGCATGCGGCAAACGCATCTGCTGTCCACTGAATTTGTCAAACCCAGAAGTTGTGTATGACGATCGATAACGGGATGCCTGTCTTCCAAGTGAGCCTGACTGCTCATCAGCTGTGATTCTATCCAGAGCTGCATCAACTCTTCTGTGATATGTGTTTCCTATATTGTCAGTGTAGCTAAACACATTATTATTCGTGCCATTCCCAAAGCTTCCAGCTGGATAGTTGAAGAAATAGCCAGCTAAAAGGAATAGTCAAGTTCCTCGTATATAAAGGCATCGACGAACGGAGGATACGTACTCGCTGTTTGCCAGTTTTCAATTTTGGCTTTGAGAGCATGAGGTAGAGGTTGTAACTCGCGATTATAGGAGTGGTCGAAAAGGGCTTTCCCTGGTAAAAAAAAAGGAACTTCAATTCTATTAAGTTGTTCACGACAAGGACACTTACAACTGGTCCCATTTGCATCTAAATCAGTATAATTTATGGCTAGAGGAAAGGAAAAGTTATCAAAGAGGATGGTATCGCCGTTGTGTGTCGAAACAGTCATTCCAGAAGAGGATTGAACTACATTCTGGATGATAAGGTATATGGGAATTCATTCCTTACATTCCCTATAATTAGAGTGAAATTTACGCACCTGAATACTAGCGTTGTTCGCGTAATACTGCACGTTCTTGTAGTCCAACTCTTGATCAAAAACGACATGTTCTTGTTGTCCACTTCCCCCAAGAATGGTAGACTCGATGTGGATTTTCCGCGTAGCAGAGACGGTTATGGTAACAACATCTGACTGGTCTGCATTTCCAACCGTCGTAGTACGTGAAAACGGTTCGGCTTCGTATCGCATGATGCTCCCTCTTGTAGGATTGGATGACGTTTGGTCAAGATAGACTTGCAAGTTTCCAGAGAGGAACCAGTTCTGCAAAATGCCGTGGTCCGGTTCCTCTGCCGATGTTACGTCCATAGTGATCGTGTGTGGTTTTCCATCGGTTAGGATTGGGACAAACGGCGTGATATCGATGAAGTAGGTTGGAAGGTCCAGAGCCCCGTAAGCAGTGATAGGTCTGGAAAATGTAATATAAGGCTGTAGATAATGAATACCTCTCAAAAAAGGTCAAGTTTACCTCCAAGACGATGGTACGATTCCACCCGTAAAGATTATTGCATATGGATATGCAACTCCTGCGATTTGCCCATCCACTAATAGCCTCACTTCCCGAAAGGGACCTTGACCGAGGAAGCCATGAGGAAGCTTGGGCAAGTATTGGTTCGGGACATTGTAGTACTATAAATGTGGAAATCAAAAAAAAGCTGAGAAGGAGGGAAATAATCCTTACCCAGAATTCCTCGTCTCCATTTCCAGATGCATAGAGCTCTGCAAACACCTTGAGTGTGTTGCGAGGGAGGGTGACATTTAACTGATAAAGAAGAAAATTTCAGTGCTCATGACGGTGTGTTTGAAGTAAAGAGCGTACGGAAAATGCAGGAGGTACAGAGACCTCGTTTCCAGTATCTTTTCTCATATTTGAGATAGGAACGATGAGATCGGCTTGTGGGGCAGCTGGATAAGTATAAGAAGATGCGTAAAACGTGGCATGCAAGACAGCTAATTTATTTTTTTCCCAATTCGTTAAACTAGAATACTCGGGAGTGTAAATGCAGACTTACCTGAATAAATTCCATCCCATCTTCCTTCGACAATGTTATCAAGTTGAAGGATAAATGGTCCCTGCCTAGAGAATAACGGAATATAGCGGGTTACGTCCTTGATATACGTCCAGATTATACCGTCACCACGAATAGGTTCGGGGGTGGAGGAGCGCCATACTAAACCAACAAATGGTGATTTAACTCTTTTTTATAAATTGAAAAACTTTACTCTCGACGTTTTGAAAGGTGAATATAACCAGGCGGTCGTACTGTGTTCCTGTACTTGTTACAGTAAAATTTAGGGTAATTGCTGCCCAAGTTCCTGGTTCTCCGCACTCGGTAGGTGGCCTGTATAAATGTTAGAGATAAATAGTAACTCGTAGGTGCCCAACGCTCTGCTTACTGGAATTGGACAATTTCAGGGCTGTGACACAGTCAACGAGTGAGTTATTATATGAGGCAGTTTTATGCGGATTTTTACTCACTGCCCGTAAGAGGAAGCAAAGTCTCGTCTAGTTAATTATACCTGTGGTTGACCAACAAAATTGGAGGATGATACTTACTGTAAAATCTGAATTGTGCATTGCTGCTTTGCGTCCCTTGGAACTGCAGGTGGATGGGTAACCTGAAAATCCACCAATCTTGCGGCAGTAGAAACCTGGACGAATCCGATGATAGAAAGCAAGAAAGAATGGAGACTCTGCTTTCGGAACCGCATCAGGATGCGAGAAACACCATGTACTGGTGACTGAAAACCATATATTGCCCATACTTATACACGCAGAGTTGTACGTATGATAAAGCCTGGGAATAGGATTCATGATGGTAGTCAGCCTCTAATTAAGTCTCAGTGAGGCGTTCCTTTTATAGCAACCTCATCAAGAGCTTTTTATGTCATATTCTGAGCAAACTGCGGACCGAAGGACACAAATATTAATATGGGTTAAGAATCCTATAGCCACGATGTAGTTATGACAATTTCTATAATACTAGTCGATCTGTAGTGAAGGAACCCAGCATATGGTGTTTTAAAATTCATGAGAAAAGATAACATCGTCGGTGGTCTTGGCCCTGCTCGACAAGGATTCGGGCTCAACAGGCTGAGCTCTTTCTCCATACAAGCCACCCTCAGGGTCTTCAGGAAATTCATTTTCTTGGGGGCCACTAGCGACACTTTCGGTATCCTTGGCTTTCTTCTTCTTCCTCTTCTTCACCTTGCTTTCACTCGCCATGGTATAGGCATCATTCGTCCTCTCCCACCTATCTTTCTTGTCTTTCTTCTTCTTACTTCGCTTCGGTGGTTCGATAGGTTCGATAGGTTCCACGTCCTCAAAATTGGCAGGATAATGCCACCGGCCGGAAGACGAGGAGGCCGGTGGTTTTTGTTCGGAATTGTAGTATTGCTCATCCTCAGGTCGCCACAAGTCACCGTTGCGGTCGTTTCTGACTGAGAGTTCTGTGCTAGATGCATGATCGTCTTGTTGACCCTCTTCCAATTGTTGACCCTCCAGTGCTGATCTGGGGAGCCTCTCACTATAACGATTTGCCCACCGCGATTTCCTTTCTTTGCGCTTGATCTCGGACGTATCAACGAGACCATATTTCTGGACCCATTTTGGAGTTCTCGCATGGGTTTTGTTGTTCCGAATGTTCTAAAGAGATGATAAGGATGGTGTAATGTAGGAATGGAAAGGCGCTGCTTGCCTGTATGTAGAAATTGTGTCCGTGGCCTGGCGAAGATGGATAAGGGTGGATGGCAGTAAAGTAGAAGGCAAAGCATACCTGGGATATAACCACATATTGTCAAGAAAAGATTAATCCAAAAGTCCTTCCCGACACCAAATCGAGCGGCTACAGCTACTGGCAAAGTGAGCAAAGGCCAAGATAAAGAATGAAGACAGACCCAAGGGCGGGAATAGTGTACCCATGATGAACAGAAGGACTGCATAGCCATGGTATCGTCTCGGAGTGAGATCGACCTTCTGCGGGATAACGCCGTAAGTGGAAGACATGGTCGCGGACAGAGGTTTGATTGCTTGCGGGATGTTATGGTTACATAAGGAATCAAGTCATAGGTTTACATAAGTCTCGTTTTCCCTCTTCTCCCCTGCTTTAATAACTTGTACCTCCGCCGACAACACACAATGGACAACGAGGAACACGTTCTAAACCTCTCAGACGTCGTACACGACGTTGAATCTATCGACGACGACACTCAAAACGATGCCAACGCGACAGAATCTCATCCCGGCTCTCGACAATCAGACTACGACCCCTCCTCTTCCATTCTCCCCCTTCACGACAACTACACCGATTCAGAACATTCCACTCATCATATGAGTTCTGCAGATTCCTACTCAGTCGAGATGCTCGAGCGAGAAATCGCGACCTTGCTCAATCAAAATGCTTCCGCCGCCTCCGCCGCCTTGCTCAGCGCCGCCGCGCAGCAACGTCAGGCTGGTCTTGTTCTCGGGAGGGATCCAAATGAATTACTCGATGGAGAACCTGTGTCTGAAAGCATGGCCAGTTTGGGCTTAGGTTTGAGTGGGCTTGCTGCCGTCCTCCACGCCGTACACACACAAGGTCTAACTTCTCAAGCTACAAACCAACCAGATATGCCACCCAAAGAACAGCAGACTACTCAAACAGCTCCCGATTTTCACTCACTCACTACTACTCCTCAGGTTTCTGACCCTCAATCATCCAAACGCCGTCGAACAAACGGCAGAAGTGGTTCAGAAGGTTCAGATTACCTCTTTTCTGAGAGGGAAGACTATAGCGACGGGGACGACTTTGTCAATCCAGATCGTGCCATCTGTCATTCTTCCCCACCTCATCCCCAACCAGACCCGGAGTCCCATCTTTCAAACGGACTCCCTGACATAAATGATATTCTAACCCATTTCTCGGCTCAATTCGAACACGACCCCAACCACGAGACAGAACACGATCTCTCACCCCGCGATTCGCCTCCTGTAATTGCCCATGAACAAGCTGCCGTTGACTCGGAGCTTCCCGTCGTCAGGTCTTCTGCTCCACCACCTATGCCTGTCTTAGCGCCTTCAAATCGTACCAGTGTGCAGCAACCAGTTGCATCTACTTCTTACTTGGCACCTATACCCCAGGTACCTCCAAGGCGGCGAAAAAATCAAGAAAAAAATAGCAGCCACGTTTGTGAAGAGGAACATTGTCAAAAGTCATTCACCCGCCGAAGTGATCTAGCTCGACACATGCGAATACATACTGGTGAAAGACCTTTCATGTGTTCATTTGATGGCTGTGGGAAAACCTTTATCCAGGTAGCTTCCCTATTCGTTTATTATGATCGCCATTGAATATACTATTTTTTTACTTTTCTAGCGTTCGGCCCTACATGTGCATTCAAGGGTGCACACGGGTGAGAAACCGCATTGCTGCGAATACCCTGGATGCGGAAAGACATTCGGCGATTCCAGCAGTTTAGCACGGCATCGACGGACGCACACTGGGAAACGACCATACAAGTGCGAAGATCCAAGTTGTGAGAAGACGTTCACTCGAAGGACAACTTTAACTACGCATATGCGAACGCATGATCCTAGCTGGGAACCTGACCCTAATGTGTACGGTTGTTATCCTGCTTTATTTTTACTTTTGCGTACTGAAATGTTACATCCAGAAAGTACAGCTTTAAGGGGAAAAAACGGAAGGTGACCGAAGACGACGAGGACCGGGAACTAGCCGAGTCTGTGAGGACGATATCAGCTCTTCTTCAGGCAGGAACATCGATGGGAGTATCTGTCCCGGATGAGCCTTTAGAGATGCGTGTAGCGAGTATCAGTGCGGAAATTGCTGCTGCTATTGCGCAAGCACAATCCCGGGTATACGAAGACGAGGAGGAAGAAGAAGAAGAAGAATCTGGGTCTGGACATGAAATGGGTGGTATTGAATCGATTGGACCAAACACGAGCGGAATTAGAGACGAAGGCCTTGGAGACCCGATTGAAGAACAGCCAATGGGTGTAGCAGGGGATGATGGTGAGGATAGCGACGCGTTTCCAGCACCGCTACGAGCGCGAGCATTAATTGGAAATAAAAGGAAGAGATAAATCACGTGTTCCGGATTTCGGCGAAAATATTTGGTTGGGAAGGACACGGAACAAGCGTCTCTTCCGGATGTTATTATACTACTACTCAAGGTCGTCCGGGTCTGCCCGCTCTTCCAAATTCAAATACTGTAAATACAATTCCCCTTTGCATCTTTACATCTCTTGAGAAATGGAAGAACCTCCTTCTACAGACCTCATCACTCTCACCCGGTATATTCAGTTTTCTTCAAATATGTCTAGGCTCTGAATTTGAATGTAATCAGACATGTCCTCAGCGACCAGCTCCGTTTGGGATCGACTGCCACTGGTGATTTGACTCTCCTTTTGACCGCGATCCAGGTGACCTCCAAGTTCATCGCGACTAACGTCCGAAAGGCCCGCCTAATCAACCTGTAAGTCCTTGATATATTTATTGATCCCATATGACATTTACGGAGCACTACCTAGCGTTGGTCTTGCCGGTGAAACAAACGTACAGGGCGAAGAACAGAAGAAACTCGATGTGCTTTCAAATGACATCATGGTCAACGCTCTCCGTGCTTCTGGGAAGACAGCCGTTCTTGTCTCTGAAGAACTTGAAGAGGCGATCATCATCGAGGAGAAGAACAGGGGCAAGTATTGTGTCGTCTTTGATCCCCTTGACGGAAGCAGCAACATCGACGCTGGTGTCAATATTGGAACAATTTTTGGCGTTTACCAAGTCGTGCGTGCATGTGGATCTGATTATGGATTCTACGTTAATGTCGAATAGAGACCCGATTCAGTTGGTACTATCAAGGACGTTCTTCGACCTGGCAGTGAGATGGTGGCTGCCGGCTATACGATGTGAGATAACTTTTGCTCCACTTTCACCTTTTCAGGCTAATTGATTGACAGGTATGGTTCATCGGCTAACCTTGTGTTGTCAACGGGTTCAGGTGTCAATGGTTATACGCTTGATGCCGCACTGGGCGAATTCATCCTCACCCATCCAAATGTACGCAATCGAAGACTTTTTTATGGACCATCTATAATGTTCTTTTTTATGCAGATTAAAATTCCCACTCGTGGCAAGATCTACTCGTTCAACGAAGGGAATTCGATGTACTTCTACCCTCCCGTTACTGCCTATCTAAAATCTATCAAATATCCTTCTCCACCAAAGAGTCCATATAGTGCCCGTTATATCGGTTCCATGGTGGCCGATGTCCACAGGACACTGCTCTATGGTGGCATCTTCGGGTATCCGGATGATAAGAAGAGTAAGAAGGGAAAATTGAGGCTTCTCTATGAGGCTTTCCCAATGGCTTTCTTGACTGAACAGGTGGGAGTCATCCATCTTTCTACTTTGAACTGCTTTTGATGGAAATTTTTATAGGCTGGCGGAATTGCTACCACAGGCACCCAGCGGATCTTGGATATCGTTCCCACTAGCATCCATGAACGTTGCCCCGTATTCCTAGGAAGTCGTGATGATGTCCTGGAACTGATGAAGTTTTATAAGGAGATGCCTTCCGCTGAATCCAATTGAATCATCATGGACTTGATATAGACAACAATTTTTTGGCACTTGCTACCAAAGTCCTGTAATTTAGAAATAATCTTGGCGTCTTCTACCAATTGACAAATATTTTTGTTGAAGTTCAGTTGGTTTGGCACAACTTTTTAGCTTTAGGCGCCCATCCGGATTACATAATGCATTCAGGGGTTGTTCACGACCACATCACCGTGACCTTTCTCTCGACGAATCTGAACGTTGCACAGGCTCATCTATATGGAGGTAGGACAGCACAGTGTTTTTATTGCGTTTATCATCGCTATGAACACTTGAATGACAGGGTGGTTCAAAGCGAAAGCGAAAGCTTTCGACCCGTGACGACGATTCCTTTTCTCCAAAGTCTGAATCGACGACAAGACCTCGTCGGAGGAACGCTGCTCCAGATATTTCGTATTCCGTTGGAGAGGGAGAAGATGTTGATATCGATGGAGACGCTACTAGTGAACAATCGAGTGGCAAAGCGGTGAAGCCCACGAAGGGCAAAGGAAAGAGCCTGTTGGGCGATAGCCAACCTGCCAAGAAAAAGTCCCGAAAGTTAGTCATCGAATCAGATGAAGATATGGACGATTATCTAGCAGATGAAGCCGTACCTGAGGAACCGGAGGAAAACGATGACGACTATCGTAATTCTAGCGAAGCAGAGGAGAAACCAAAGGCTTCCAAGGGCAAGGCCAAAGCAGCAACAGCTACTCGAGGGACCAAGCGGAAAGCTAGGGGTGCTCCTGCGGCTTCTCGTTCAGTAGTGGAAGGCAAGATGTCCATCGAACCATCAGCAAGCAAGAAGAGGGTGAAGCTTACTCTCAAAGTTGAGGATTCCCATGTTGACGGTGATGCTGCATCATCGACACCCGATACCTCTGAAAAGACGAGTCCTGCGACATTTAAACATGACTCTCCCGCACCTCAAGTCAAGAAGGTGAAGTTGCCACCAATTAAGAAAACCAAGCTGCCGGTAGGAACGACGGTGGGCTCTGCGACGCCTACTACTGCTACTACTACCACTGTTGCTGCTGCTGCTACGTCTGCGACCGTCACTCCCGCCGCACCGAAACCGAAGCTGCCTTTGGACATTGTTGTTGGCAGTAAAGTGGCTGATATTCGCAAGTCACAAATTGCAACATCTGACCTTGATTTGTCAAATAAATCTGTATACCAAGAGTTATTCAAAACGGTAAGAAATTTAACCCTGTATTTGTTCAGAGCTTTCGCTTCATTCTTTAAACAATTATTAGGGTTCAGATGGAGGCGCACCGCGGACAGGGTTGAATCGGAGGACCAAGGAAGAAGAGAGGCGGAAAGAACTGAATAAATTGAAGGAAGAATATTTTGCGAAACGAGCGGTGGAAGAGGTGTGCTTTGTTCCCTTCCCTTCACGAATTGCTGGATCGTCTCTTTTTAGGCACATTCATTCGACTTACAGGCACAACAAGACAAGATTGCGAGATTTGAACAAAAGCTGAGGGACCATAGAAGTGCCGCGCTGTATCCGAATTTCATAGCAGCAAAGTGGAAGGAGCTGTATGATAGGGACAAACGGAGGCAGAGAGATTCGGAGAGTCGTTGCAATGGTAGAGAAGAAGGAGAAGTGAAGTAGTCAAGAGTAATATTGTATCCTACTTGTTCCATATATCGTATAGAAGGTGTTCATGGTCATTTACTCGGATCTTGTAATGTTTCTGAAATACTTGCACCAGCTTTACTTATTTGGATGAAGCATGTCGTGAACCATTTTGTCGTCTTGCTCCCAGTTAGAGACAATGCGGCAAGTTGATCCTCCACTGCTGGATCAGGGAACAATGTTACATGGAGGTCCTTGAACAAGTCCAGATATTCCCTAAGGTACATGGAGACGATTGATGCTTGCTGGGGTGCATATAGGGACGAAATAAAATTGTCAGAGGCGACGAGCAATCTGGAGGAAAAAATTGTGATGTGATCCAAGATACCATCTGTCTGCACAGGTGAATCAGGGGACAGAAGATCCTTAACTATGCGTTTATGCAGGAGATTGGCGAGTTTGACCAGAGCTTGCACCTAGAGTATTTGAGGACATCATTTGGCCGAGTTATCCATCATACTGACCTTCTCCAAACGGTCACCCTCTTCTTTGGAGAATTCCTGCTTCGATTTGAGACCTAGTTCTTCCCAGCCGTCATCGACGTCTTCTTCGCCAGCTTGATCTGATGACTGACACATCTCTTGAATTTCCTCTGCCGCATCCACTAACGACTCATGGTCTTGAACAAGTTTCTTTCGAACGGCGGTTCTATTGTCAGGAGACAAGGCTCCTGGTCTCTTTGCATTGTCAATGAGTTCGTGTACTTTCGCTACCCCCACAAGATGATTACGCGAAGCCGGATGCGAAAGAGAATTATGGAGTCCTTCGGCAAAATGATCAATAGAGCTGATGACATCTCGTGTGGTATTCTCGTATTCGGAAAGGAGAGTCAACGTTCTGATTTGGCGCATAAGGCGAACGGAGTGCAGCAAAGCTGCGACATTGTTGGAGAGATCTTTGAGGGGAACGAGAGCAGCGCCATGATGAGCCGTCGTATCAGGTTTTAGTGCAAGTGCAACTTTTGTAGATGCTGCATACAAAAGCGACAATATAGATAAGAAGTCTGTCCGCAAGATCGAGAACTCAGTGGCAGGGTAGGTTGTGTCTGTGTCTTCGGATTTCTTGGCAAGTACACCTAGCGCCGCCTTGCAGTTCTCAGACACCAGGTTCAGCGCAAGTATCGCTGTGAACCGATGTTAGAAAGGAATTTTACTAATATTCGGATAAATACCGTTCTGGCTGTCCGACATGGTGAAGATGTAGATCTCATGGTGAAGCCATTGGACATGAATATGAAGGCTTGACAAATTTGTCAAAGCAGACAAATCACGTGACCCTTGATCAGAAGGCGCAAAGGGACACGCTTACTATAAACATTCTTTTCGTGTGCTTGGCCTTCTTCGTTCTCTTCCTGGCATTGGAATGTCGATGCATTCCCCGGTAAGCTGTTGTCTTGCAATTAGGTCTTCTCAATATAACCATATTTTTAGTTGTTGGGGACGTTACGCGTTTCATTAGCTCGGGTAGCTAAACCGAAACCTGCCTTTCTGTCTTTGTCATGTAGCCGGCCCCTTTCGACTTTACACACTCGCAATATTTCGGCAGTTTCTTTGCTTGCTCGTTTTGAAGCGAGAAGGTTGCCGTTCGGAACACCATATACTCGACGAACCATTAGCCTTGGTTCGATATTTCCATCCAAGCCGGAAGGCACTCCAACACCTCATGTAGTCGCACTCATCACACGACTAGAAGCCGAGGCGAATGTTCATCCTCACGACGTGTCCAAACAGCTTGTTTTATATGAGGCTTTATTGGATACGAAGATGAAATCGTCTTATGAATTGATTGCTACAAGATGGGAGAAAATGTGTGAATTTGTAAGTTAATTCTTGGTTCATCCACTATATTCCTCACATTTCACCAGGATCCTTCTTCTCCACTGTTACACTCTGCAGATGCTTTCAAGGCATATTTAACTTGTCTCGAGAATCTTGGGCAGAGTGCACTAATTAATGAAGCCGTGAAGAAACGAGATGAACTACTGGCTGCTGCACCTTCCGCAGAAAAACCTCCTTTAAATCAATCACTATCTGACCCCTCGTCTGTTCCTTTGGTGGATTCTTCAAGTGCCCGACCTTCAAAAATCGAAATGCCACTCCAAACTCCCACACCGAGTCAAACTATTGCACAACAGGTTCTGTCTAGGTCTGGTTCAGATGGAAAAGCCGCACCCATAACGGATGTCTGGAAGCTCTCTCCAAATAATAGTGCTTCTCAGAACGCACCATTACAAGTTACCATTGTTGAACGTAGGTTCTGCTACAGGTGTCATTGCCCGTTAAACTGGACTGTGTGCAGGTAAAGGTGCTTGGATCCCTCGTCTTGTCCGCTTTGTCGTTCTTGTCGTTGTTAGCTCTTTCTGTGAGTTGTGATCATCCTTTTCTTTTTCAGTTGCCAACAAAGCTAGTTTTCCTGGTTATTTTATCTGTTTTCTTCGAGAACTCTGGTTTTATGAAAGCTGGTCCTCGCCAGTCCCAATTCGAACCATCAGAAGGCAAGACTGTGATGTTCAGCGATGTTCACGGAGTTGACGAGGCAAAAGAGGTGGGCGTTAAAGTATGGAACAAACCAATTCACCAAACTCGTTTCATAGGAACTCGAAGATGTCGTTTCTTTCTTGAAGGACCCAACGGCTTTCTCCACATTAGGTGGTAAACTTCCTAAAGGTGTCCTTCTTACTGGGTGTGGATGATTTTTGCTCTGATGAGAACTAAGCTAACACCAACAGTCAAATAGACCCCCGGGTACAGGTAAAACTCTCCTTGCTCGGGCAGTCGCTGGTGAAGCAGGGGTACCGTTTTTCTTCGCCTCTGGGTAAGATTGCTCGAACATAAACGTCAAGGGTATACTTAAGTAATTCTTAGATCCGATTTCGAGGAGATGTTTGTTGGTGTTGGTGCCAAGCGTGTGCGGGAGCTTTTCGCAGCGGCACGTAAGAAGCAGCCCGCCATAATTTTCATCGACGAACTTGATGCAGTTGGAGGGAAACGTAGCAATAGAGACCAGCAATACATGAAACAAACCTTGAATCAGCTTCTCGTGGAAATGGATGGCTTCCAACAAAGTGAGGGTGTTATCGTCATTGCCGCTACCAATTTCCCAGAGAGCCTCGATCAGTATGTGACGTCGCCTTACTGTCCATTTATAGAACCTTACTTTTCTTAGGGCTCTTATTCGACCGGGGCGCTTCGACCGCAACATTGCTGTACCTCTACCTGACGTACGCGGTCGTGTGCAAATTCTACAACATCACTTACGAGGAATTACTATTAGCAAGGGCGAGTACTGCCATGGTGGCAATCGCCCATTTTTTTTTGACTTGTTCTCATCCGCAGATGTGGACCCCAAGATCCTTGCCCGTGGTACCCCAGGGTTTTCTGGAGCCGACCTTCAGAATATGGTCAAGTGAGTTGTCTCCTCGGGAATTGATTTGAACCCAACCAAATCATCCTCCGTCCCTACAGCCAGGCGGCTATCCATGCTTCAAAACTCCACGCCAAGGAAGTCAACCTAGATCATTTCGAATGGGCCAAGGTTGGTTATATCGGATATCAGGGCCGGAATGTCTAAATTTTAAATAGGATCGTATCCTCATGGGAGCTGAAAGGAAGAGCCAGTATCTCGATGAAAAATCGAAATTGGCGACTGCATATCATGAGGTTTGTGTTATTTGTGTATCGTGTGCGTCACTAAGCCAATCCAGGGTGGGCATGCCCTGGTTGCCTTGTATACGGCGGGAGCCATGCCCCTTCACAAAGTCACATGTGTTCCTCGTGGACACGCCCTTGGTTATGTGGGTCTAGTAGTTTCATTCCTCACGCTGGCTTTACCTACATTCTTTATTTCTAGACTTCGCAACTACCGCTTGATGATAGAACATCGATCAGTTACAAGGAATATCTAGCAGAAATCGATGTGTGCTTGGGGGGACGAGTAGCAGAGGAATTAAGCATGTCCTTTATTGTACTGCCTGATTATCCATCTAACTTGATTGTCAGTTTATGGAACTGAGAACGTCTCGAGTGGCGCCAGCTCGGACATTAGGAGGGCTACGAGCACGGCACAAGCTATGGTGAAGGTATACAATTTGAGCACCATCCAAAGGCCTGTCTGATACTCTCAACAGAAATGGGGCTTCTCAAAACTCGGACCAATATTCTACGACGATCGTGACGTGTCCATTAGTTCAAGACGAAAAGAACAAATTGAGGAGGAAGTTACAAAGTAAGTTGTCCTTGTCTCAGTCAGCTTGTAGCCCAATCCAATTCGTTCAGACTTGTACGGGGAGGTGAATCGAGGGCCATGGCCCTCCTTTCATCAAAGATAGATGAGCTACATAGAGTATGTGTCCCGTACCTGTGAACGATTTGCTCGCTAAATTTTGTACCCCTTCAGCTTGCGCGCGCTCTTGTGGAACATGAGACCTTGAATTCAGAAGAAGTCCAGAAGGTGATAAAGGGGGAACCTATACGCAATATTAGTGAAGTATTGGATGAAGATATATCTAATCTAGGATCAGAATCCTCATAATTCAAGCTATTTGCCTCTTGCTCGTCAACTCCCTTCCCGATTTAAGTGCCATTCGACTATTGTGTTATTTCATTCTTGGCGAGAGGATATTTGAGGTAACACGATGTAGGACATATTTCGTATGAGTGAAAGTCGTAAGCTACCATACAGAGTCATGGCCTGTCGCTGATCAATAGGCCGACTTCCGAAATGTAGGTCGTAATTATCCATTTCAGTTTTTAAACGTTTATAAAGATCACGACCGCTTAATACGTATACACCATGTTGGAATGGTGCGTTCGTCTTCGCTACATCGATACACCCACTTTCAATCGAAATGTACACAAAAATAGTAAGTTTTATAGGGAAAGACCGCCACCATTACAAACTGCATTTCGCATGCACAAGTGGGTCTATCGAGTGGCTGTAAATTGGCAAAGTGGAATATATGTGCCTGGTCCACACATTATCTGATACACGCCTACAAGCACGCTCTGTAGATCCAATATTTCATATTCAATCAAGGTGAGTTTAATGACATTTAGTCACGTGTAATGCTGTGTTGCCTTTTTCGTACAACATGTTTGTGTCATATATATCCTCTGTCATTTTCATGACAACTGTTTATCGGCGGACAATTGGACGCCGTGCCCTCATGCACAACCTCAAAGACTTCTGCGAGTGGGGCTTTCATGGTAATTTTTGTCAGTAGGACGGGTCATCGTCACGGCGCACACACAAAATGATAGATTGCCCCCATTGCAATGTGATTCGCTGATCTTCATTCGATTGCTTACGGGTGTCTTGTTTATTCCACCGAAGGAGACAGCTATAGCGCCGTGTTTGTTCTTTTTAAACTGTCTTTGAGTGTACCTATGCTACGGGTTGGTGCCGATAACGTCATCGGCATGTGTGTCAAGCTTTGCAGAATGCACATGAATATACGCATGCTCGCATAAGGAAGCGCCAAACTCCCTTCCTAATCGTCGGCTTAACAAACAATCCGCGACTCCCACCAAGCTGAACTACAAGAGGGTTAATTAATTTACGTAGGGAAGAGGTCTCACCTCACGACTTTGAATTCCATGAGGGGCCATCGAAAATGTCCGCATGCAATACCAATTGAAGAGGCTTCGCTAACCTGCATTAGAACATTCAACTAATGGGAATTGGAAAGAAGTTACACGGCGGATCAGACTGACGCCCAACCATCTTGAACCTGCAGAAAAGCGATATAAAGAGGTATCCAATAATCCAATGAACTCCCCAGCCCCATAATTTATCCCTGACAAAGGTTAGTAACGTTTCAAGTTTTATTCGCGTTGAAAGTTGAAGTCTCACCAACAATAAACTCTAGGTCTTCTCGCCGTACCAAATTGCCGGAATGTGTCATCGAAGGATCTATCTTATCAAGTGGTTAGGTTGTAGTGATTTCACGAAGGACCATGAAATTCCCATCGACTGTGAAGACCCTACTTGTGCTTTGAGTCATGCCCACCCTGCTGGTTGCGTCAAGAAAGCCTGTCGTCGGTTCTGGGAACAACCAGAAAGGATAATCGCCAGAGCGGTCAGTCAAAACGACGCAGTCAACGATGTGTTAACCAAATCGAAACAGGAACCCGGAAAGTGTCCTTATTGTTCCAACTAGAAAAGGTTCATTGCCATCGTAAACACTTTAGACTTCTAGATCAAATTCCATCAAAGCGCTGTCACTAATGCCCCCATCCCCATAATTGTCCTCCGGATCAACAACCTGATCTGCCTGCAAGCCCACCTCTCGTTGTTTCACCTGAGCTTTTTCAATATCTTCAAGGGTCCATAAAGAGACACCGGTCTGATTTTCATTTGGATTTTGGGATATTGTCCGCATAAACAATTTAGAAAGTGTGACGGCCATATCCGTTGACAGATTTGACGCTGTTTCTGTTATATATTGATTGATCCATCGAGGTAATTTTGCCCGCTTGTCTGCCCTAGCAAAGCGCTAGGAAAAAGATGTTTGGTATTTAGAGGCTCGCAGATGAAGGTGTGTTACCTTGTCCGCAAATATCATTAAACCCCAATCCGTTTTTCCGCGGAGAGCACGTCCTACACACTGAGCAGCGTTTCGAATGGCATCGAATCCTAAGAACTCTGATTCCCGAATACGATAAGCATCACGAAGGTACTCTAGTCGAGCTTTGAGGATACGGCTTTCAGTATATTGATAGGGGACCCTGACTAAAAGTTTGAATAAATAAATAGATGCCCAAGGACATCGACTGACCCGAACATGATGACAGCACGGCCGTAGTTGTGATCAAAGTCGATTCCTTCAGATACCTTGCCACGAGCAACGGACAGAAGAACAGCGCCACGGCCATTATCGCAAGCCTGTAAAAGCTTGTTTGGTACCACTCATCATAAACCAAAAGCAGAGATTGTTACTCGTCGGTAGTTCTCCAATGCTATGCTGGTTTCATTGGCATCAGGTGTTTCAACAAATATGAGCTTATGCTTCCACACTTCATTGAGAATACCCTGCTTTCTTCTTTATTTGTCTTCATATCCAGAACAATCAACGCACCATGTCGTTCCAAGCCGCCACTATGGACTCCATGTATAAGTAACTCGGGAAGAAGGCAACAATGCCATCCGGGACAATCTTGGTGTATTCCACAAGGATACTACCAAAATTTCGAACAACTGCTGGGTCATTCCGAACTTCAAAGCGTGAGCTGATAGCCACCTGGTCACTGCCTCGTGTGATCACCTGTCAAGAAACCTTTGAGGCTGTACGTAATATATATACAAAAGCCAAGCACTGACTAAAGGAAGGAAGGAGTTCCTTGTAAGCGTCATGGGATAGGTTTCTTGTACGACCGGTGTGAATTGGAGCATCTTTGGATACATATCAAGAGGGGAAATCGTCCCCGACGTAATGACAACGCTACTGAAGCGCTCGAAGACGGGTTTAATGGCGATAGCTGGATCTAGACATCTATAAAGGCGGTAGATTATGTGATTCGGTCTTGGAAATTATCATCACTAACGTCAGATGAAAGACAGGATTAGGGACGGTTGCATTGTCCGTTTCAAAAGGCTCGAGTATCAAGAGAAAGCCTTAAAAAAAGAGAAAACCGGGAAAGATATGCACAGCCCGTCAAGAAATATTGGGAAGCGAGCATACCTTTTTCATAGGTCGCGACTAATGTGGCAAAGCTGGCTACTTTTTGTAAACTTGCGTGCTCATCTAATCTGTTCAACTCCAGTGTTCGCACCAGAGATTGAAGCCTTTCCGCGCAGAATCTGATTTCATGAAGACATTCTGTTCAACGAGTTCCTATTATATAGGAGAAAACTTTACCGCAGAGGCCTCCTTTCGATGTATGTTATGTCTTTGAGATGCTGAAGAAAAGATAGTGGCGTTTCTGCAACGACGTGGAGAACGCGCATTCTAGTCTGCAATCCAAGCATTGAGATCTCTCGTTCTTATAGTTGAAAATACTGACCTTTAAGTATTCTACAAGCCTCTTCAGAAATGCAACAAAATGCTCAGCTTTCCTTATATTGCCGGGTATTGCTTCATGCAGCAGATCGTCGGGGAGCACTGGGGATAAAAATCGGGGACAGGTTTCATGGAAAGTGTACCGCACCTTACCTGGTGCTCCCATGAAGGCGTCCGTATCGCTCTGGTCGGTGAGAGATTCTTGTAAACCCTCAACAAGTTTGGCATATTCGTCTTGTAATTTGGCAGCATCGGTCGTCTTCATCCTATGCGGTTAGAAGTAGGTTGACGATCTCTCTACGGACAAACAACATACTCTTCAATTTTTTCTGAGAGTTTAGCAACACTTCTACCAGCAGACTCGAGCATGGGTCTCGTGAGGTCGATGCTCAAAGATTCAATGCAAACATTGTCTAGATTTCACATTCGTCATGTCTAAATATCGAAGATAAAGAATCTCTGCTTACCAATGTTGTGTGCCTCGTCAAAAACCACAATAGCATCCTTGGACATTTCCTTGGATACCTGTTCTGCAACCTTTGGATCCAACAGATAATGAAAAGAGTATATTATGACATCGACAAATGGCATCTAGGTGCCATGAGCGTCAAATTTGTATAACAGGAAAAGGGAATCATACCATCCTGCGAACAGCAAAATAAGGACAGACTCCCTTATCGCGACCATAGGTCAGGATGTCCGCTAGCGTCCAGATTCCAGGGGAAATCAAATGGCCAGGTTCCAGTGTTCCCAAATTCTGTGGTAAATAATTCATTTTCGGAAGTTAACAATAGGACAGAAAGCCACTCGCTTCGTGCCAATCGCAGAGTTCGACAGAATCAGGATTTGCCCTGCCTTTCTCACAAACGGCCGAGTTTGTTAGATCTCTGCATTTTGCATCAACAACCTTCCCCTTCTTCTCTTTTGCGACCTGTGAACAATTTCACCAAGACAGATTTATAAAATATTTTTGCCTTACCTCTGGATTAATACAAAGATTTTTCCTACTCGTCAAGCCCAGACCTGTGAAATGTCGTTCTTTTTCTCGTTGTTCCTCTGTTTCAGCGCAGGCTATGCGATATTCCATTAACCTTTTCAACTCGGTAAGAGCCTTCTCGATTTCTGGTACGGTTCGCGAGCAGTAAATTAATTTCCGTCGAGTTGGGAAGAACTTTAAGATGGAAGCTCAGGGAAACACTCAATATGTAGACAAAGAACTCACTAGTTGGTAAGATACAATTAGTGACAGCAACGAGACAGTTTTCCCTGTCCCGGAAGGCATCTCCAGGACACAATGACCCTGACATGATCGTCAGCGAGCCTAGAGTCATAAGGATGAAGTGAAAGCACAGTTGCATCCAGGGTCCTCTTGAGGTCACACATATAGGCGTATTGTTCTGCCGCACGTTTAGGATTTTCAAAGCTCTCTTGCAATTTTAGGCTCACCAGGATATATTCGATCGTAGGGAAATATGATCTGAAATATGTCAGAAGATGTGGGTCTCAGGCTCCAAAACTCACAGGTAGATTATCAATGAAAAACTTCATGGTTGTCAAGTTCAAATTGCCAAACTAAGAGAATAGATAGTATTTGAGAGCTTCTTGGACTGCAGGCGTCTTTGTGGTCTCTTATGAGTCACAGCACGATGATGTCGTCACACGGTGAATGTGATGACGCGCTCTGAGTCTAAACTTTGAAAAGTTTGTTGGATACTTACAGTCGAATGATCAACTGGAATTGTTCTTAGCTGGAACAACAGAAAGTAGAGAAACATAGTACATTATTTGATGGGGTTCATTACAGCATCACGTGGTATGTGCTGGTCTTTCTCTCGACTGGATTCACTGGAATTGGCTTCCGATGGCCATTCGAATTTCTGTTCCAATAAATACGTACCAACCAAGAATATCTAGAAGGCTAATATGCAAGTATATAACGTGTCCAGCGTCCAGTTCTCGGGTCAACAAGGCGCAGGTTTTCTCGACATATAACCGTTTATTTCAACTGTCTACCGCCAACACTTACTCTAAACCGACGCCGACACCATCCTCACAAGGTCAACCCTCACACCCTTATACTTTTCATATTGGTGCCAGCTGGTCAGCGAAGCCTGACGATTCGTTCACTTTGCGGTCTCGATCTCCTTTTCCTACCGATACTGCCATTGGCTCCTGGAGAGATCGCATGCTGACACCGCGTAGGTTAGTCGGGGGTAGTACAAATAAAAGGAGGGGAGACCCAGGGGAAGATTTCTTCTTCGTTCAGCCAGTGAGTTGTGACTTCTCTTGATATAAGTTCCTCACTATATTATGCTTTACAAAATTCTTCGCAATTACACGGAAGCTTACATTATTCTTTGCTTTATTTAAATCAGATGCGCAATGAGTCAGTGAGTGTGCGCTGTGTGATGATTACGACTCCTTGCTTAGTCGCGAGGGTGTCCGTCCTTATAGGGTGTCTCATTTGGAGTTGCAGATGGAGTGGGGGGTTGGGTTGAATCAGGCGTCGACCCTTCTCTTTTCTCCCAAGCCCTGATGTACCATGCTCATCGATACTCACGCAGTGCTTGGGCTGGTGAACCCGAGATCGACCCCACCATGGACTACGAAGAACGTGAACAAATTGAAGGTTGGGAAATGACCCCGTATGAATGTCTAGACCTTGCATATGGCGGTGTTTTGCGGGAAAAATATGTTCAGGCTGGTGAGCGTCTGGTTTGGGATTTGTCATGCAAGGGACAGAGTTTCCATTTGCTAATGTGCCCACTTCCAGGTTCGAGTACCGCTTGTATCATTAGTCTGAATGCGTCGTCCGGAGTTCTGCGCTCAGCCAAGTCAGTCCTTAGCTTTTCCGAGGCACTAAACAGTTGTAACGGAACTAAGTAGTCTAGGAGATAGCGGTTATTCGATAATTCGCTCGAACTCCATTTTGTACAGATCACCCTCCCAGACGCATTTCTTCAACTGTCCAAAGTCAGTCAAGTTGCCTGTGATAATTCATCTCATTGTGTAATCTTTCCTGGAACTTTGTGCTCAACATAAGCTCTCAGACAGCTGACGAAACTCCCAGCATCTGAAAGACGGGCCTTTTCGCGAGCATGCGTAGACGCACCAAGTGAAGCAGATGAAAATGAAATCAAACTTCGTGATGGCGATCTAGTCGTTGTCTATGTAAGGTTCATCTTGACCGGGTTTCTGTTTTCTAACCAATGCTTTCCTATTTAGACCGATGGTTTCTCGGATAATGTCTTCTCGTCCGAAATGGTCACCATTTGTTCACTTGTTGCACGAGCAGGTGGAACAGAAGCTGAACAGGTACAAAATATGGCCGATCGCATGGTTGCCTATGCCCGGCAATGCATGAGAAGCAAAACGAGAGTTAGTCCCTTCGAACGTGCGTGTTTAGACCTTCATTTTAGCTACTGTTTATAGTTAGATATACACTTACATCATTCTGTACCATCATGAACTGATCCTCCTTATCTTTATCTTAAATATCTAGGTCAGGCTGCAAGGGAGGGAATGTACTTCCGTGGAGGAGTAAGTCAACCCATGTTCCCTCTTTGTTTCGCTGAGACATTCATCCCATCCTTTGAATAGAAAATCGATGAGTAAGCTCAGTTTCCACCCGGTGATAAGCACTTTGACCCTTTTCCATGATAGCGTCACCGTCATCGTTGGTCTCATTCGTGAAACGTCATGATAACAACTCACATCTTGTCGGAATCCACAATAATATATCTGGCATTGCATTTATCCATACCGTAATATCTTCGTCTACCAACACATCATAACAGTACCGCAATCTTAGTACATCGAGGTATTCATTTCAGCTGTCATACATTTTATTCGTTTTTCACCTCGAAGCACTAAATAAACAATACTGTCATTCCATCCACCCACCACTTTCTGTGTGTATAATGAAGCACTCCATAGTGTTAGGTGGGCTCGAGATACTCCTTCAGGACAGCTTTTCTCAGAGGTTGGTCGGAGACTTGTTCCAGGCTGTGTTAACTCGTTTTGTCACGTATCCTGTTACAATGTTACAATAAAGACATCCATCTACGCTACGTATCGAGCTAAGGTAATCTAAAAAGACAACCTCGATGGACCATAAAATAACTTCGGCGCTTCGCTCAGACATTCACTGAGCGTTATAATTGTTTCTTAGTTGCTGGTTTCACCAAGTGGGCACAGAATTCTCATGCGGCTAATCTGAATCTTGAAGAGTATCTTTCCATTGGTTGAGACAGATTCGTCATTGAATGATCAACGGAGTCTTGCCAGTCAGCCTCACAAAGATCATCACATACAGCCATTCACTTCTCCGAGGGTAGACATGGCCGCATCGGATGCTGTGTTATCGAGAGTTTTGACAGATGTAAATGATGTCGGTAAGGGTGTAAGGCAACATCCATAGAGCTCGACCCGTGCTTGCCGTTTCGTAAAATGCCATATGGACCCAGTGAGTAAGAAGAAAATGTAAAGAATATCCCCAACCTTCCGTTTTTCCGCGTACTGCGGATTAAAACTAAGATTAGCCACTGCTTGATAGGATACAGGATGTGCCGATTCCTACCAGTTCCTATCCTGAAGATTTTTAGAATGGGGATGACTGCGGAAACTTTAAAAAGCATTCCTATAATATTGTTGACACTCACACCCGACAATGACACCCTATCGAGGACGAGACATCGCTGATAATGGATCCGGGTTGTACCAGGAAGCACTGTCGCAGAGGCCAGACAAGGAAATAGAACGACGAGTCAAAGGAACACGCACACATGTAAATTAAGGGGTCGATTTGAACCAATTATTGATGAGTTCTGGGAGCACGAGTCTAGGACTGTTTGAATAGTTCTGGGGTCTGGATTGTCTCTCCTTCATATTCCTCGAATAGTCTTCCTGACGCAAACTGCTTAACCATCGAAAGCCTCGTTATTGCTCGCGGAGTTTCGTGCCATCAGGATAAGGAGGACTAAGGAGGATGAAGGACGTTACTTAACATCTTCGCAAGACTTTAAATCCAAGGATATATGATGATAAGGAAGATCCTTCTTCAGTGAGGGACTCGCCACCAAGGAACATATTCATGCAATTGTGCTTTCAAGATTCGGTAGATATCTAACATTTGTACATTCCTGCGAGAAAATCATCATGGATATGGGACATCTTCAAAAGCAGACCTGGACGAATGTAATATCAAAGACCACGACGCTAATTCCTAGGAGAAATATCCAAGAAATCTGAAGAATGTGGCGTTTCATTCGCAGCAGATTCTCTTCTCACCTGAAGATACTAATGAAACACTTTTCAAAGAGATGAAGTCGTTCCTTTGACGTCAACTTCGAAATCAGGAGTTATGATAAGACTTTGACCACGTCTGGGCCTTGTTCGTGAAAGTATTGCACTTCATTAGTTGCGTATTCACGAGCCTGAAATAAAAAAAGATCAAGAAAAAGATGATGATTTTGCACGGCCACCGCCTTGAAGATGTCCGGAGGTTTCAAATGAAATACGGATCTTGGTTCTTTTTGTTACAGGCCCGTAAAGCTTATCCGATATGCGGTTCGGCGATAGCTGCAGCGATACTTATAGTTTTTTAATTTTCGAATCGTTGAGGATATTAGGATGAACAACTTGATGGTGTCATATGAATTGGCTGCTGTTATGTCAGAAGTTGAATATCAATTGCAGCTTATTTCTTAACCTGCGCAATGCTCTTTCAGCTCCTATACAAATCAGCAGAGAAGCAGCTTCCCTTTTCGTTCTTTCCCATGCTGAGAGTGACAGAGGAATTTGTGCGGATACGACAAGGAATGCATTGAATGTGACAGAGTTTCCAGATATGCATGCTGATAAAGATGGTCGAACGTGGTCAACGGACCTGCCGCAATGCTTTTGGGAAATGGACTTCACCTCCGCAGCTGCTTGGATTGCAGCAACACATTCAACAATCTCCCCAAGGTAACCAATGAAACGCATGCACAAAATTGGGCTTCTGATGAGCATTCTAGACTGAGATGCAAGCTGCATAGAGATATCCAGCTGTCCGAGGTAGGTTAAGCAGTCTTGCTAAAAGCAAGAGTCCTTGTCATTGTTCACTGAATTGTTGACGACCTTCAGAGCCAACTCGGGATTATTATTGCGCGGAATCTACGGAGATGACGAGACAGGGACGGTAGTTGTCAAAGTGGAGTGAACCCTAGAAACAAATCTCCCTATTCAGTGAAATTCTGATACTAAAGTCGATTTTAACGTTTCCAGATTGAACCATTGAATAATTGTTTGGATGCAGCGCCCATTGCTCTGACAATTGTTGGATGATACAGATACTTCATATGCACATAAAAACCTGAAGACACAACTCAGAGTGGGCAAGACGATCTGCAAGGAGCTCGGCTCTCCTTACGACAGATGTGATGGTTGCTGTTCAAACATTCAAGAGTGATACCGGTGATCATCCCCAACTCCCTGTTTTTCAACTGCCACCGTCGGTGTTCAGAGTATATTTTGGGTCATAAACGATGTTGCTTATGCCCAAAGTGCTAATAAAAATTTGCATGAGGTCTTGGAGAAAGCTTGAGAAATTTTAATATTCAACGTTATTCAACCTAATTTGTGACAAAGCTTCTAAATTTGAAGGTCCTATTATATAATGGTTATGACGAGATGTTCCAGTTTCAAGCCTCAAGCCTGATGCTGTGCTATTCGTATGTAGTGTGCTGCTATCAGTGCAGCTAAAATAATTGGCAGCTTGTTGGCTTAGACAATGGTTCTATCCCATAAGAGATCTTGGAGCCAGAGACAGAAAAAAAAAAGGTCTGGAAATTGGAAATCGGTGATTTATGTGTGACGAGATTTCGGCGTTATCATCGGCGATGGCTATTCTTAGGCAAGGAGACAGCCTAATGGCTCAATTCAGTTTGACGTTACTTTACTTCGCACTATGCACATGGCAGGTGAGCGGCTGATATGCTATTTCAAGGGTGGGTGTACCCCACTCTTTTGTGAGGTTTTTCCCCTCGCTTTCCCATGTTCGTCGGTCGGCTTTGGGTGCTCCTCCTTGCCGCCTGGGTGGTGTCCGCTGCCACCCCGACGAGAACGTCGCGAAAGAGGCAGTCATCGAACTTTGTCACCACAGAGAATGACAAGTTCATGCTCAATGGAAAGTGTGTCAACGCTCGTCTTTTCTGCAGGCCATTCTCGCTGACTTTCTTATTATCAAGGCGCTTCCGGTTTATTGGAACAAACGCCTACTGGTTGCCTACTCTGCTTTCAGATAATGATATAGACTTCACATTAGGCAACATGTCGGCTGCAGGAATCAAAGTTGTTAGGACTTGGGCGTTCAATGGTTCGTCTTCATTTGATCTGTCCATTGTTGCTGATCAACCTTCTCCCGAAAGACGTCGAGGAGATTCCAGCCGCTGGCACCTGGTTCCAACTTATTGCAAATGGTACCACCCAGATCAACGACGGTCCCAATGGTCTGCAGAAATTGGACACCGTACTCCGATTAGCCGAAAAGCACAAAATCCACATATTGCTATCGCTCACGAATAATTGGAACCCTGGCACGAACAAAACAGCACGTAATACGCTCAGCAATGATTACGGTTTGTCCTCAACTCTCCAAATACTGTTGTTCTGACATGGGATAGGTGGCATGGATGCATACGTTCGAAATTTTGTCAAAGACAACGCCCGACACGACCACTTTTATACGAATACACAAATTTTAAACGCCTTTACGAACTATATTTCACACGTCGTCAAGCGCTATGCCGATAGTCCCAATTTGTTTGCTTGGTAAGAGTTTATCCTTGTCTGCGACTATGAAATCAACCTTTCGAGTCTAGGGAACTAGCTAACGATCCCAGGTTCGTCACTCCTCGCTTTGTATTTCCATGACTTAATGGAGGTCTAGATGTGCTTCAAGTCTTCCTGCTTCAGATAGCTGCAATCCACAAACCATTACTAGGTGGCATTCTCAAATAGCACAAGTCGTCAAGTCAATCGATCCCAACCATCTTACCTCTTCTGGGTGCGTAATATCCTTCCAGATTCTCATGCAACTACAAATGTCAAATAGAAACTCGGGATTCCAATGTGTTGGTTGCCCAAAATTGTTCCCGACACCACCCCCGAGTCCTGCTCCGTCAGGTACTCCAGGTAGACGTCGTTTGGTCAAGTCCGTTTGGGAACGTATGCTTGAGCGTCGAAAGCTATCCTTTCAGCAAATGAGAGAAGTGCAGGAGAGGGATGGTCCAGCCCCAGCAATCCGTATCCGTGGGCGGTGGGTGACCCCAAGTATGACCAATAATTCTCAAGTTGTCGTTCCACTCAATTTTTTTTAGAAATCCGTCAAACTGGTACCACTACCAGCGCTGTCGATGGTTCTCAAGGTGTTGATAGCGAAGACATAACCAATATTCCACAAATAGGATTTAGCACATTCTCATTCTTCCCTGACCAATTTAGATATAGTGCAGACAATCCTGGCCTAACGCCCTTTGATAACACCGTACAGCAGGGCATTGATTGGATCAAGAGGCAAGCTGCAACTGCCAGCTCGTATGTTCTCTGGTTTTTCAGATAACTTCAAGAATAACTCTCTCGTGTAGTTCCGGAAAGCCTGTGTTGATGGATGCATTTGGTCTCGTCACAACAGACAATATTCCCTCCTACGTCCCATTCGATAGTGCTACACAACCTTCGACTTTACCTTCGACTTTGGGGGTGACAGACTCGCAGCGAGATAACGCGTACTCCCAATGGTTCCAAGGTACTCTATAAACTTGCAACGTGCAAGAACATCATCTTACATACATTCCAGCTGGCCTCGACAACGGTGTGCAAGGCATGTTGCAGTATCAATGGTCGCAAGATAACTTGTTGGCATCGTCGGGCACCAACATTATCCCCACTACGACTGGGACTGGGGTTACTCCTGTTACTACCGGTACTGGCGTGTCACCAAATGACGGTTATTCGACTAATGGTATGGGGTAAGTATACATACTCTAATCATTCTTTGCCAAGGCTAAAAATGGTATTTCTAGACAAGTGGACTTTGTGGAGACCATGAGAGAGGCGTCTCAAAAGTTTGGCGCCGATACGTAAACTCATTTTCTTCGAACGATTGAAACGATTTGGAATGGACTGAACTTCGATGATTCTATGTTAGATGCTTAATTTTGTTTTTCTTTTTAGTATTCTTCATCTTGAGGACACCTACTATTCTATTTTTCTAGTTTCTTTGTGGTACCACTTTGAATGAGCGTCCGTATTCACGATTTCGGTGTATTAATTCTTTTTCGCCATTGATATGTATAATAACAAGATGGAAGGTACTTTTAACTTGATTGGTGTGACAAAAGGTGACATGGCACATCAGCAACGGCGTTTTGAAACCTTTTCTCTCCCATTAATATTTATATGTCGTGTTTAGTGCGAATATAGGCAGAACCTCGTTTCTATGGTGGACTTGCGCTGCTCCACTTAATAAATCCCGAGTGCGTTGAGCGATTTTCATTTCCGATCAAGTTAAAGCCTCATGACCTCGTTCAGGCAAAAAAGGACGTGCATAGCTTAAAGTACTAGTTCAACTGTCTTTCAACAATGACGCTCAGGACGAAGGCCGCCTCCATTCTTGGTTATCGTGTGCTTCCAACCTCCATTTTAGCACTAGTTGTCTATGTCAGCGTATTCGTTGCCTCGATCATCACAGATGCTCTGTCCAATCCTCCAAGCCCAACGAACCGAGGTATCTTGGACTTGAGGCAGGCCTATGAAGACTTGAGACACGTATGTGCCTGTGATTGTGGTACTTTCCACTGTGCTGACCCAGGGCCACTTTGCAGATTACAGCCCATCCCCATCCCTACAATTCGCACGCAAATGACCGTGTACGTTCCTATGTCCTGCAGCGCCTCCAGTCTATGACGCAAGGGTATCCCTTTGCGCACGTTGACGACGACACGAGGAGTAACGGCTCATGGGCTTCCTCAAAGAATGCCGTTTATTTCGAAGGTTCAAACATCTTGGTAAAGATCGATGGAACTTCGTCTTCTGATTCTTCGACTGGAGGAGTTCTCTTTTCTGCCCACTTTGATTCCGTGTCAACAGCACCAGGGGCAACAGACGATGGGATGGGTGTGGCCACTTTGCTGCAACTTGTCAATTACTTCTCCAATAACAGGATGCCAAGGACTGCGGTTTTTAATATAAACAATGGCGAAGAGGACTGGCTGAATGGCGCTCATGCGTAAGTTACACTAAATCATTGATCTTTAATCAAAGCGAAACCTTGTCTAGGTTCCTCGAACACCCATGGTCCAACTTGACAGATGTCTTCCTGAATCTGGAAGGCGCGGCTGCAGGGGGGTAAGTATCCGGAAATCAGTGCTCTTCTTTGTCCAACATCTTGATAGTCGGCCTATTCTCTTCCGGGCTACATCAACGTCATCGGTGAAAGCCTTCCGCAATACGAAACTTGTTCCCCATCCGCATGCCAATGTATTATCCTCAGACGCGTTTGCTCGAGGACTCATCCGCTCTGGAACTGATTTCTCGGTGTATACAACTCGAGGACCACGAAACGGAATGGATGGCTTGGATCTCGCGTTCTACAAAGGGAGAAGTAAATATCATACCAAGTATGATTCTGTTCCATTCGTTGTGGGTGGCGAGAAAAGTCTTTGGAGCATGATGGAAACAGCTAAAGGTGTTGGAGAACAACTCCTGAGTGTACCAGTCATCAAGGTTGACAATGAAAAGGATGATAAGACTAGTGATGTTCCAGTTTACTTTGATCGTGAGTTTCCAATTCGATAGCCCCTATATAGGTAATCTAACAGTATATGAAATTTTAGTGTTCAAATCAGTTCTCATCGTCTTCCCGATCTCAGGATTATTGACGTTCAATATTGTGACACTGATTATTGGTCCTTTTGCTCTGTTTTCTCTAAGTGTGGTTGATTTCTTATTGTTCTCGGCTCGTAAACGGAGGGAAGTTACTCAGGCAGAGCGCACCATCCATCCGCCACCGCCGCTACTACGAATTCAATCATCTCAACCCGACCCTAGGCAAGGCACATCGCACCGTCATGGGCCTCCTGTGCCGCTCCCTGTTGCCACTGAAGATGAGGAGGTAGAAGGTCATCGTCTAATCGAGAGCTGCCTCGGTACCTTCTGGAGAAATGTCAAGTTCTGGGTTGCTTTGATCATCGTGTTCATCTCTGATCTTTTCCTGGCCTGGGGTTATGTTGCATTCAATCCATTTGTGAGTTTCTTCCACTCTTTCTGTTCTACCAGCTTCCTTAGATCAAAAACAGGCCATTTATTCGTTACCTTACACAGTGCTCTTTGCATTCCTCTCCCTTTCGTACCTCGTGATCACGTTTGTCCTCACACTGCCTTCTTCACTGCCCTTCTATTATTCGAAGTATTGGTCCGAGCCATCTCCTGCCGCAATTCAGCCAGCACAACAACAAAAGTACAGCATTTTTGTCAGCCTTTATATTTTCACTTGGGTCCTTCTTGTTTTTTCAACTCTCGGAATCACCAAAGTGCACCCTGGAATTGGAGGTGGCTACCTTTTCACTACATGGAACACTTGTGTTGCGGTAGCATGCATACTTGTTGCAGTTGAAGGCATTATCCTCACGTCTTTAGGTTACGAACCTCCAGAAGTAGTCGTTAGTGGTGGTCAACAACATGAAGAACCTTCAGAACCAAATCGTTTGCACCCTCGTCATCCTCACAGACCTAGTGCAGATTCCGATGAAAGGACACCCCTCCTCGCGCGCAACGATATTGGTGACACGAGCCTGCTTCCTTCATCCCGGGAACTGTCCGGAGGGGAGGATGGAGGAGCTGGTACTCTCGCAACTTGGTGGTGGATTCCTCAGTTTCTCTTCTCTGTTCCTATCCCTGTTACCCTCTTTGCTCATGTAACAATGGTGGTGCTGGACGGCATGTCACAAACACTCGCTGATGGTCCATCTCCATGGATTGGTAAGTCTTTTAATGACACTTTATCTTCGTATCGTATTCTGACCGACAAAATAGTATACATTTTCACGGCTTTTCTGTCTGTTGTCCTTACTCTCCCCTTGGCACCCTTTTCTTACAAACTTCGGCCTTTCCGTCCATTAACGTTCCTGGCGGCCCTCGTTTTTGTGTTGTCAACAATTTACACCTGGCTGGTCTTCCCATTCACGCCTCAGGATCCCTTGAAAATATATTTCCAACAAATCGTGGCTCTCCCTAGCTTTTCGTCGTCGTCTGCCAATCTACTTCCGACCCCGCCAAGAGTTACTACGGTCCTTTCAGGACCCCAGCGTTATTTGCGTTCATCTCTCATCCCCAACTTGCCGTCTTCTCATGCTGATGGAACGGTCGTTAACTGTGGTGCTGACCCTGTTAAACTCGGTCTCACAAGATGTGAATGGGAGAGTGGCCCTCATATGAAACCACATCCCGGATCAGCGCAAAACACCGAAGACTTGCAGGTGCAGAAGAATATGTGGAGTAAAGGGGAATTCTTGAAGGCTGATATTAGCAAAACTGGACACTCAACTGCGCGTATTCGGGTGATGGGCAGAAACACCCGATCTTGCAGGCTATATTTTGACAGCCGTCCAATCTTCAAGTATGATGTCCTCATGCCCGATATCAATCGTTCTCTTGTGAGAGGCATGCAGAAAGGGTACGAAGTTCCCCCATCTGGTGTTACAGAACTTCGGCTTTGGAGTAGGACATGGGAGAATGAATTTGTTGTCGATGTTG